>JAHZTW010000002.1:113300446-113379437 GCA_020283515.1 Alliaria petiolata | reverse complement strand
ATTTATAATAGTATAAGATTGTAATAAATATTAATTTATGCAAAAGTTTACAAATTCTTCTAGTTTAAAGTGAGTTTTATAAAACTTTTATACTTATGAATAAACATTAACTCCTTCTATTCCTCTATTTGAAATGATTTCATGAAAAGTTTATAAATTCTTCTTTTTCTTATAATTTGTATATAAACTTAAAATTCATGTAATATTTACATTTAAGTTATATGATTTACTTAACAAAGAAAATCCCAATTTAGGTTATAGGGTTTTGAAAATATTTGACGTTTGCGACGGATTTGCGACGGGTCGTCGCAAGTCCGTCGCATATATATAAGATTTGCGACGGCATTGCGACGACCCGTCGCAAATCTGTCGCAAATCTTATATATTTATAATCTTATTAAATTTGGTTATGCAAATATTTTTTATCATATTAGAAAGTTAAAAAACATTTATGATAGTTTAAGATTGTAATAAATATTAATTTATGCAAAAGTTTACAAATTCTTCTTATCCAAAGTGAGTTTTATAAAACTCTTATACTTATGAATAAACATTAACTCCTTCTATTCCTCTATATGAAATGATTTCATGAAAAAATTATAAATTCTACTTTTTCTTATAATTTGTATATAAACTTCAAAATTCATGTAATATTTGCATTAAACTTATATGACTTACTTTACAAAGCATATCCCAATTTAGGGTATAGGGTTTGGCAAGTATTCGTGGTTTGCGACTGATTTGCGACGGAACGTCGCAAATCCATCGCAGATATATAAGATTTGCGACGGCATTACGACGACCCGTCGCAAATCCGTCGCAAATCTTATATATTTATAATCTTATTAAATTTGGTTATGCAAATATTTTTTTATCATACTAGAAAGTTAAAAAACATTTATGATAGTTTAAGATTGTAATAAATATTAATTTATGCAAAAGTTTACAAATTTTTCTTGTCCAAAGTGAGTTTTATAAAACTCTTATACTTATGAATAAACATTAACTACTTCTATTCCTCTATATGAAATGATTTCATGAAAAAAATTATAAATTTTACCTATTTCTTATAATTTGTATATAAACTTAAAAATTCATGTAATATTTGCATTAAACTTATATGACTTACTTTACAAATCATATCCCAATTTAGAGTATAGGGTTTGGCAAATATTTGTGGTTTGCGATAGATTTGCGACGGATTTGCGACTGTACGGCATGCCGTTGCAAATATGTCGCAAAACTGTCACAAATAGCGACGCGTTTGCGACGACCTTTGTCGTCGCTTATTTGCGACGGATTTGCGACGGATTTGCGACAGTATATATTTTGTCGCAAAGTCGACGCAATTGTGTCGCAAATTTGCGATGGATATTGACCGTCGCAAATTTCCGTCATTGACTGTTTTCTTGTAGTGCAAGGTGTTGCTCGGTTGGGAATGAACCTGCTCTAGCTCGGTACAAAGATGTGATTAGGTCGGCGAGCTTCGTATAACGAAGTGCTTAGTACGATGATGTGGTTTAGTCGCGAGCTCAGTACGGTTTGAAAAGGCAAAGAGATCGGTATGATTTGAAAAATCAAGGAGATCGGGATTGAAATCGAACGCTTCGTTCTTCTGATTTTTCTTCCTTCACAAGCTCGTCCTGTTTCTTTCTGCGAAGCTTGAAAGCTCGTTGTAGGAATTTTCTTCAATCTGAGCTCCGGAGCTCTTTTAGCAGCTCCTTTCTTCTTCCATCTTCTTTTTTTTAAGCTCGTTAGAACGATACGACGGATTGACGAGTACTATGAGAGTCGATCTCGAGGAGTACGTTTACATGACGATATGAGCTTGGGCTTTACTTATCTTTTGCTCGGCTTACATTTGCTCGCCTTATTCTCTTAGTGGGTTAAGAGCTCGCATGTGAGCTGGTGTCGTTGACCCTTTATCGAGTTTAAGAGCTCATGACGAGCTTGAAAAGTGGAAAATCTGATGGGAACACAGATAAAACGATCTGACAAGCTGACGAGTTGGTGTAGCGATATGCTCGTCATTGATTAGCTCGTCGTTCATTGGAGTTTCAATTGAGCTTGAGAGTTTGTTTTGCTAGCTCGTGTCGTTCACTTTATGAAGCTAGAAGTTGTGGTAGATGTAGACCTGAATCTCTGACATGGGTGGAAGCCATCAATGGAGCTTGGCCGAGAAGAAGAAGTCTTGATGACCCTTTTTGTTATCGTAATAATAGTCCGGTTTCACGGACAGACTGGATGAGCTCGGTATGACGAGCTGCGAACAATGCGTTCAGGTTGACGAGCTCAATTTCTCGACCGGACGTCAAAATCATTATGGACATGCTGCATTTTTATACAGGATCATGCTGCTTCAGAGATGCGTTAGTAAATAATAATCTGACCGTCACTCTTCCAATCCCACCGTTGATTATGTAGCTCGACATGCCACCTTACGGGTCGCCAAATATCAGTTTCATCAGAAGTCACACGAGCCTACCACATTCTTTTGAAGATGATATGCTAAAACTTTTTTTTCTGAAAAATCTCAGATTTGGATGATTTTAGGCTGATTTGCGGAGCGATTTGTGGATGGAGTATAACTCCGATTGACATGCTGCGAGTTCCTGTAGATTCTATGAAGATAGTTATTTCTGTAGACGCCTTGAAGACGATCTGAATCATTCTGGTTATTCTTGAATTCTCCTTAAAATATTGTCACCTGCACATTTATTTTGGAGTTGCAGGTTGCAGGTTTTTTTTTATTGAGAGCTCGCAAGAGTTTATTGTCTTTAATTTTGAATGAAGCTCGGGAGCTTATTCCTTCTTCAATCTTCTCTTTGAGAGAATCTTGTGGGCCTGTTTCCTCTTCAGTCTTGGTGTTTATCGTGATGATTTGCTCAATCTTCACGTGAATGCCTTTGACGAGCTTAAAGTGAGCCAAAGCTCGTTTGTCTCTCTTGTTCCAAAGTCTCGTGTCTTTGATAATTTTGAGCTTGAACTAGTTCGATAGTGTGAGCGTATTATTATTTTTTTTTTTTTTTTTTTTTTTTTTTTTTTTTTTTTTTTTAGAAGATGTAAAGACGAACTGAATAGTTCGGTACGAAAGTCGATTTCGAGGAGTACGTTTAGATGTGAGATGAGCTCGGCTTTATTCATGAATACTTCTGATCCTTTGCTTTGGCTTCATTCGCGATGTGTACGAGATCGGCTTAAATCACGACCAAATATGAGATCGACCTTCTTTGTGACCAAGCGAGATCTCGGCTTGAATTGCGATCGTGTTAGATCGGCTTAGTGGAGTTTGGGAATTAATTTTCCTTGCTAGATGCGAGACTTGAAGCTCGGCATAAATCTTGTTTGTATCATGGTTTCATGCTGGAGGAGATGAGTGAATCTGATTTTTGTGATGGAGAAAGAACAAGCCTTCGTTATCGTCGCCAAGATGAGTCACTTAGAGACATGATATTATGTATGAGTCGATGTCGTGCTATTATGGATCCGACGTCTAGATGCAAAGAGTCGATCTTGTGCTTTTGCTGTTGCTCCGCTTGCGACCATGTTTGAGATCGACCTAAGATATGACTAAATATGAGATCGGCTATGTTTGCGACCATGAGAGATAGGCTTGATCTGCGACCATGAGAGATCGGCTTTTATTGCGATCAAGTGGAGATCGGCTTTAGTTGAGTTGGGGAACTCGTTTTCCCCTGCTAGATGCGAGACTTTCAGCTCGGCTTTGATTGCGCGAGGCTCACGATGCTCCCGTGATGGAGGCTTACTTCTGCTCGGCTTAATTTCTTGGTGGATTGAGAGCTTGTAGAAGCTATGGCTAATGGGCTGAAGTGAATCCAAGCTTGTTTTTGAGTCAAAATTTGATTTGTAATCTGAACCGACCTGAAAATTTGACGCAAATTGAGGTGAAGATCGATGAGGCCATTGATGGAGAGCTCGACTTGAAAAGAGGTCGTCATCCTTTTTTTTTTTTGTGTCCCCGTTCTTGATGATATGAGATAAGTTGCAACATCCAAAGATGCCATGAGAAAGTGACGTTTCTCGACGTGATCATAATGGAGACGATGAGTGTCTTGATTTTTTTTGTGTGTGGTGATTTCTTGTTTAGGAAGCAAAGTCTTCACGTGATTTATCCTCTCCATACATACGGTTTTGGCTTGCCTTTTACCGGCTCCTGGGTTGATAGGCCGACCTGTTATTGGATCAACGAGCCGATCTGCGTTGTTGTCGCCTTCAGCCCGATGTGTCACCAGATCTTCAGATCGGTCTTCGGTGTTAGTAGTTTTCGGGTCGGTAGGTGGAGGCTTGTTCTAGTCACATCGGAGTTCTTTAGCGAGATGAGCTGAGCTAGCTCGATAGTGCGTCTTGTCCCTTTTTTTTTTTTTAAATAAAGATCGTAGAGATCTGTGATGAATTGGCGAGCTTGGTTGTGACGAGCTGTCAAAAACGATGTGTTTAAGTTGGCGGGCTCGAGTAGATGATTTTACGAGCTTGGTATGACGAGCTGAAATTTTTTCATAAGTTAGCTCGGCGGTGGGAGTGTCTTGTTTTATTTTGAGCCGTGGGGCAAGTATGTCGTGTAGGTGTGTTCTCATTCGTGAAGCAAGTGAGGGCTCAAGGCTTTTTTAGAAGCATCTGATATTGATGGATATGATTCTTCATGCTTTCCAAGATTAGACCAGATTTGTTGTATCATGATGAGTGATGATTAAACGGCATGAGACGATGGCAAGTGGGTAATGCCGCCGATCTTACTTCTATAGTTGTTGTTGAGCTGAGATAAGCTGTCGTCGGAGCGTAAATCAGAGCTTCAGCGAGGTCTATCTTTTCGTTGGAGGGTTGCGAGATTTTGATGATGACGTTCTGGAGGAGAGTCGATCTCATAAGGAATCTTGGTAATCTTTATGTATGAAACCGAACATAAATCCCATTTAAGTCGACGAAGTATGAGATCAGCGAGCTGACAGGCGGAAGATCGACGAGCTGAGAAGCTGTGAGATCGACGAGGTGAAAAATCGACGATCTGAGGAGCTGTGAGATCGGCAAGATGATGAGCTCACGAGCTGAAAGTCCGACGAGCTAGAGAGTGACGTCGACAAGCTGAGAGGCGGTAAGATTGACGAGCTGAAAAGCTGACAGGCAGTTGACGAGCTGCTTAAACTGAGCTCGTATAAGGAAGAGCTGTATGAGCGAGCTGATTTTTAGGTCGAACTTATTGTCTCTTGAGAGAGAGATGATGTTAAACGACCGAGAAAGTTTTTCTGGGTTTTGAGAGTTAGCGTGACATAGCTCGGTGTGACGATGTGACTAAATCGACTAGCACCGTATGACGATGAGTTTAGATGCAAGATAAACTTTGCTTATTGGTGAGTACCTCTGAGCTCGAGCTCGTTTGAGGAAGCAAGGAGATTGGGACTGAAGTCGAACATTCTGTTTTTTTTTTTACTGAGTTTCTTCGATGACAAGTTTGTAATTGTTTTCTTTTTTTTATGAGATGCAAGATTTGAATCTTGGCTTTGAATGTGCGAGGCTTACGATGCTCGCTTGGTGGAGGCTTACTTCCGCTCGGCTTGGATGGTTGAACGACGAACTCGCAAAGAGGGCTGACGGGCACACGCAGATTAAACGAGCTGATGAGTTACACTTGAGAATTCAATTTAAGCTTCTTTCGTCATTCACTTTGTTTCAGACGGTTTTTTGGTAGCCGAGGGAGTGAATTTTTCGAATTGAAAAGGTGAAGGTCGGTGGAGCCGTTGATGGCGAGCTTGACTTGATGGAGAAGTCACTGTTTTTTAGTGGAGTCTGAGAGCTTGTTGGGTCTTCCTTGTAGTGGCCTTGATAGGAATCAGACCTTCGATCTCGTCACAAGGTGATAATTATTTGCACGATCTGCTGCCTTGGATCAATCATGCTCGACTAGTGATTTTTGTGAAAGAGGCAAGAATATAATGGCTACGTCGTCATCGAATTCGTTGAAAAGCTGGAGAATCTCGTTTTGATAAGTTGCCGAGAATCATCAAGTGAGTTACGACGAACGTGATTACTACGAAAGTAGTAATTAGGGTTTTGCTGATTTTTGGGATCAAGCCAATCGTAGTTCGTTACAAAAGAGTTGGATCATAAGAATATTGAAAGCATTAGATCTTCTAGCCAAGTATGGCGTGATCTCCAGATTTTTGGATGCCTTCTTCAATGACCTAGGCTTCTATTTATATAGAAGCGAGGTCGGTTCTCTTTTCCTTTTTTTCCTATAGATTTGCCTTTATCTCCAAGATTTCCTTTATCTCCAAGATTGCCTTTTCCGAAGGGCTTCTAGAGTTTTAAAGTGGACCGAGCTTTTAGAGGGGTGCGAATTCCTGCTCTAACAATCACCACTCAGAGGACATGCTCCGTCGAGTCTTCAGCCATTTCGACGTTGACGGCGACGGTAAGATCTCAGCCTTTGAGCTCAGAGATTACTTCGGATCCGTAGGTGAGTATATATCTCACGAGGCTGCTCAAGAGGCGATAAACGAAGTTGACACCGACGCAGACGGATCTTTAGGGTTTGAAGATTTTCTTGGACTGATGACAAGAAGAGATCTTGACGGTAACGGTGACGGCGGAGAGTTGAAGACGGCGTTTGAGATGTTCGAGGTGGAGAAAGGGTCAGGCTGCATAACGCCAAAGGGTTTGCAAAAGATGCTTGCGAAGTTGGGGGAATCAAGAACGCACGGAGAGTGTGAAGCAATGATAAAGTTTTACGATATTGATGGTAATGGAGTTCTTGATTTTCATGAGTTTCGGCAAATGATGACCGTTTAGTTTAATTTATTTATATATTTATTTCATAGTAACCGTGTTATTTGCTCGAAATGTTTATGAAGTGTATGTGTGTGTGTATATAGGTTTTATGTATCACAAATAAATTGATGAATGATGAATTTTTAAGCTTGACGTAAGTTCACGGCTAAGATATACTATATAACTCGACTTATTCTATTTTGGAGAGTTTAGTTATAAGATTTATTTTTTATTTAATATAAACGAACTTCTCCTGCAAAGACAAACCAGTGAAAGTTGAAGGAGAGAATTTATTCTGTTGGACATTAGCCGTGTGTTCTTCACTTTTCCTCTTTTTATTTTATTTTGGTTTGGAAAGCATTGGTTTATACGAGTTTTTTTTTGTTTTTTTGTATTAATGTTAAATACGGGGATTTCCGAAATATTTCGGGATTTTTGGTTTATACGAGTTATATCGTGTTAATAAAATAGTATATGACAAAAAAGGTACAATAGTCAGATGCTGAAATTTGGCAAACATCCCCAAAAAAACAAAATTGGGAAAACTATTTGATTTGAGCTTTTCGGACGTTAGAAAACAAGTCATACATACATCATCAGAACATAAAGATGATAATGATGGGCCCGTAAATTAGAAAATCAGGCCCATTAAAAATGGTTTTGTTTATACCTTCTTTTTTTTTTGGTGTCTAACGGCAAATCGGATAAGCGATGGAATTTCTGAGAGTCTAATTGGTAACAACAACATGTGGTATGATTTAATTTGAATTATGGAACCAATGTTTTGAAAGTTGGACAACCCGCAATCTGAAAAATCGAAACTTTTTTGACTCGTTTAAAGTTTAAACAAAAAAAAAACTGACAAAAACCATAATAGTCATCATAATTAGAGAGGCCCATAGTGTAGCTCAATTCTTTCTCCCGATTTATGGTGGTAATACAAAAACCGGTTCAAACCAAACATTAAAATTGGTATAGAAATCGAATCAGAAATATACATCCAGCATTATGAAAAATGGAAAAAAATTACAAAAACATCAAGAAAAATATCGACCACTAAAACCCTTCAAGCAAATGCCTCTCCATGGTACGATCTAACCAAACAAAAACAATAAAAACCAACCAAACCGGAAATCAAGATCAGGAAACCAAACACGTTCCTTAGCTACATTATTATTATTACTCACTGTACAATCTAAACAAAGATTACTCAGCTTTTTTTTTTTTAATATAAAATCACTCTTTTGAAGTCGAATCTGCCTGACACAAACCATTATTAGCTTGACGATCTGAGTAAGGTCTAATGAACGATCTTCTCCACCAAACCTCAAAAGCTCTCTGAAGATTCGGACATCCATCTCCTCCGTTCAAGAAACTCCCGAGCCACGACAGCAAAATGCTCTGCTGATCTTCCAGCGGCAATGTCAGTATCGTCCGTCCGATTCCTTCCTCCACAAGCTTACCATCGAACGATCTGCAACCGTGTTGGAGCCAGTTATAGTCGCTGAACAGTGGCTGCAACCACGTGGTCAACAGCAAAAGCCGAGTGTCTTTCGAAGGCAACAACTCTCCTCTCCCGATCCCTATGAAGAGCCTAGATGTTACACGGCTTATGTGGTAACGAGACACTAAAGGAAGCTTCTCGTGTAACAAAGCCAGCTCCTTTTGGTTTGCCCATGTGATTGAGAATTCATCTGCAGCTTGTCTTTCCACTAACACATCGAGCAGCCACGTGAGGTTATCAGCTTCTACCGCAATCTGTTTGGTATCAGGTTCCGGTTTTTCTCCATCTGAAGCTTGTTTGAACAGAGACAAAACCGAGTTTAAGCAGTTTTGGCAAGAGGTATAGATGGTCTCGTTGAAGTTATCAGCTACATTGTTCCCATTCTGTTCTCTGAGAAGCTTCAAGACGATAGATTTCATCTCACGGCGGCTTTTCTCCTCTTTGCTTCTCAGAACAAGCTCGATGATTCGCGAGAGCGTCTCTTTTGGTGGATCCACAGCACTGGAAGCAACTCGTTTGAGAACAGGAGTGATGACACCAACTCCTTCTGTTTTTAATCTGAGGATCGATGAGATCACTTTCTCCTCTTCTTCTTCCCCAACCCAAGGCACAGCTTCCAAATAATCCAAACAAGATTGAATACATGAGCTGAAACCAAGAAGCTCTGCAACCTGCAATGCCAAATTGAGTCATATCTATATGAACATCAACACCAAATTGATCTTGATAAGACGAGAATTCTAATAGAGGGGATTTAGCTGCCAATACCTTGAGGACGCCAAGGACTCTGCTTACGTTCTGTTTCGTTAGCCGTTGCTTCATATCTTTACAATACATAAGCCTAATGGTCTCAACGTAAATCTCAGCATCCTCACAGCTCTCAATCTCAAGACAAGCAAAAACCGAATCTTTCTCAGCGAGTTTCTTAGCAAAGAAACTACTATGATCCACTAAAACCTTCTTGTGAACAATCAGCTTCACGCAGAAGCCTTGCTTCCCTACCAGAATCACTTTAGCATCACTACTTCCTGGTTCACCGAACTCAATCGCTACTTTCCTCGGCAAAGTCTCAACTTTTTGCCTCTGTGGTCTCTCTTGAATCGTCGCCGGAACAGCAATACTGTGATGGGTCTCTGAATTACCCGAATTCGGTTGTTGTTCGTCGGAGGCGATGACGGATCTAATAGTTGTCGACGACGGTTTCTTCTCCTTCTCCTTCTCCTTCTCCTTCTCCGTCGTCGTCGTCTGTTGTCTGGGTTTTGGAAGCGGAGGAGGAGGAGAAGATTGTTTGTGTTTGGTGAGCGCGTTGTGGGATTTAAGAGTCTTTTGAAAAGCTACAGGAGAAGGACAACACCAGAAACCTTCAGGAGTTACAGCTACTGGAACATTCCTAATCTTGGTTTGCCCTTGTTCTACTTTTGCAATCTTGATCTCAGCCATTGTTGATACAGCAGAGAGAGAGAGAGAGAGAGAAGGTTTCAGCTTTCACACCATTAGCGGAAAGAAAACAGCAAGAAAGGGACCCAGAAATCTACAATCTAAGATACAGACACAAACAGAGAGGAATTGAGTCCAATTGTACTAGAAACTTGGGTTAAGGAGATTTTGGGGGAAGAAAAAGAAAACCCTAGAAATCGGAAACCTGTGAATCTCTCAAAAATATCTAAAAAGATAGACGAGCTGTGTAGTAGAATGATTTGAAGGTAATTATTATGGTGTTGAAGAATCAAAGAAGCAAAGCTATACCAAAAATCATATCAAAAAGACATTGGAATTTCAAAAGAAGAGTAAAGCCAAAACAAAAGAAAGAGATGCATCAAATGGGTTGTCTCTCCCGATTCCTTTATCTTCACTTTACCTCACTCTCTCTCACTCTCTCTCACTCTCTCTCATGATTTTGATGATTACATGTATTTGTGGGCCTTGAACCACAATATTCTTCTCTCTCTCTCTCTCTCTAAACAGTACTTTATTTTTTCTTCAGTGACCAGACAGACACGCCATCTTCTCTCACATCCTCTACGACATCGTTATTGCTGTTTATTTTTTTTTTAAATGATTAAAAGAGACTAAACAAAATTAAAGGTAAAGTTGTTGTGTGTTTTGTTCATGTGGGGGACAGTCTCTTTCTTTTACTACTCCGTTTTGATTTAAGTGTCCTTTTATACTTGTTTTTTGTTTACAAATAATTGTCATTCTCGGATTTAAATGCAGATTTATGATAAATTTTCCTGTTTTATTCTTACTTTTTCAACTTATTAATTATTCCTATCAAACAAAATAATGTTTTAATGAAGGACAAAACAGAAAAATTTAATATTTTCTTAATTTGTGTGAAATATCCTAAAACAACACTTAATAAAAAACAGAGAGAGTATTTGATAATCTTGATATACTTGATGATGCTTACAAAACAAACCATCACTTTCTTGATTAGTCTCTTTTACACATATGGAATGCACATGCCATGATAGCATTGAATTGGATTATACTAATTGGTAACAAGGATCATTAATTACTGGAACCTTAGGCATTAGGTTATACACTATAAGCTTCAAAAGGCTATATAGCTTATATATACCTCATTTTCTTTTTAATCGAAGAATATAAAATATTCCATAATCGATTACTCGTACGAATATTTATTACTTATTTATTTGGATTGCGAGCTCCATAAATTTAGGGGGTTGGTTGGGTAGTTATATTATTTTGCATAGTTTATTCTCATACTATGATTTAGACTTACCTTTATGGTTGAACAAAACTACTGGGAGTTCGATATAATTTTAAAATTTTCAAATTAAATGTCATATTTTACTTTACTCAGTGCGATGTCTAATGTATAGCAATCAATATTTATAAATACTGCTGAATTTATTTGTTTATATTACATACGTACATCACATATATTGCTAAATTTTATTATATATGCGATCAAATTAGCAATTTTAGGTTAGAAAGCCATTTTCAAATTGTCTTAAAGAATGGGACGTTCGAATTGCCCATTCGTAGTTAGAGGCTTAATCAGGAAATAAGTATTATTTTCTGTGTATATGTCATATTTTATTATAGTTGCGAATATACGGAAGTACATGACAAAGAATGATTCGATGGCATTTGCTGGAAGCTAAACCCACGAAAAAAACATAGACTCTTGATGTCATGTATATAAAATTAATAAATCTTCTTTCTTTGCAACGGAATTAATAATTTCCCACATGAGCATAATAACAAATGAAGCTAAAAGTTATATAAACCGGGAAATGTTGTAACCAGGATCTAAGCTTGATCTTGGATTTTCTTTCTATAATTGGCAAGTCATGATCCCTCATTTCAAAGCTTATTCAAAAAAGGAGATTTACATAATGCGAATTTGTTCTGTTAAGTGAAAGGGGTTTGGTCATGAACATTTCAAAAATTAGAAAATTGAAGATAGTATCATGATATCATCCGCGTATTGGGGAATGCAGGAACTCTTATTTTTCCGAAATGAATGCAAGAACTCTTATACTATGGCTCTTTGCGTGTTTATAATTCTGGTTCACAACAATAGTGTAAGATTGAAAAACACTATTTCAACAGAACTAAACTTGAACTTGACGAACACCCTCCAAGAATCTCTCCCCATTAATGGTTACACAGCTCTCTACATGTTGCAGAAACTCCATAACCACTGGGTCGGTCCAAGGAGCTCCGCTTGGAGATTCTGCGCCTGCCACCCACCCTAAGTGCCCTCCTCTCGGTGTTACTATCAACATACAGTTTGGGTTTGCCTGACACTTTTAGCTGTTAGATAGATCCCAAAAATCATCATTTTTCTATGAATGAAGAGCCTCGTCTCTTACCTTGATGTCATCGCGAGGGATCCCTCTATCAGGAGCAATCGGGTCATTTGCTGCCTGCATTTTCATAATCATATTAACACATTAACATATGAAGAAACCATATACTAAGTTCTAATCTAATGACTTTCATCACTTCACCTGAATGCAAAGCAAGGGCGTACGGACATGTTTTATAGATTTGGAGCTGCTCGACTTGGAATAGTACTCATCCACTGTTTTGAAACCGAATGAGACTGATACACGGAAAAAAAAAAAAAGACAAATGATATTCAAGATTCCATTTCATCTTTTGATCAAAGTATCAAGCAAAAGATATTCCTTGAATGCAGAAGAAACTAACCCCGTGTTAAGCCTTCATCGAAATCCCTAACCGTCTCAGCATTTGCAGCCATGGGAATGTTAAACTCACCTCCTATGTCTTCAAAAAGAAGAGAGTGTCTGCAGAGAGATGAAAACTATATGTGTTAATGACTAACTAACCGGCAAGAAGATAAAATGACGAACAAATTATTTACTTGCTGAATATTCTACGGAGAGATCTCGACAGGGCCTTATCATAAACATTGTTAAAACCCTTGTGAAAATCTTCATCCGCTATGACCAAATCAAAAGGATTACACAGCGAAACAGCAGCAGAGAGAGGGCAGTTATGAGACTCCTGAAACAGAACAAAGCTCGGTTATAACCATCTACATGGATCTTTTAAAAACTCAATGGGGGGGTTTAAAGCTAAACCTGACCCAAATAGTTGACAAGAATGTTGCCTCCAAGAGACCATCCTGCTGCATACAGATTAGCTTCTGGGAATCTATCTCCAACATGAGCAATCACTTCAGTAATGTCTCCTAAAAACGAAGCCGAGTAGAACTGCATCATCAGTATCATACATACTTTCAGTCTACTAACGAAATTGGGACTAATCACCAATGGAATAGTTACAAAAGAAAGCCACTTTATGAATCTAAAAATGAACAAAGTCAAGGGTAAAAAATCAAAACCTGAGGAGTAGTTACAGGACTATCTCCACATCCTCTGCTATTGAACACCACGCAACGCCAGTTTTTACTTCGAGCTCGTAACAACATGTGCCTCACATACGAATCTTGGCTTCCTCCTGTTAAACCAGGCTGCACATTTAAAGTAAAAAGACTCAAACTTTTGGTTTTAATCAAATCGATTCCGTGGTTAGGAAGAGTAGGGTATTTGAGAGTGTACCAAGAGAATGAGAATCGGAGATCCGGGAGGAAGGTAATTGTCGTCGCCGGCGACCCAATCGAGTGCGACGGAGCCGTTGTCTTTCGTGCGGAGGCACTCGCGGCGGAGCCTGACGGAAGGAACAGAGCGGAAGAAAGCGGCGTAGATGGTCTCCACGTGGCGGTTAAATCCGATTAGAGGAAACGCATTGTANGAGGAAGAAGAGTGTTAGCAAGTGAAAGAAGGGTGAAGTAGTCATTTAGTTCGAGCCACAACGTTTTATAAGCCCATTAATTATAATCTATTGGGCCCTGGCTTATATCTGTCTCTTATACACATCTAGATGTGTATATGGCGAGTGATTCTTTTAGAGCCGGTAGGAAACGATCGCTTCCTCCTCCGATAACTTCGAGAGAGCTGTGGCAGCTGCGGGACATTTCGGGAATTTTCGAATTTACGGCGGCGAAAATAGAGAAATGGCGGCGGAGAGTACGAACTGAGGTTAGCGGCGGCGATGAGGCAAAGGCGAGTCTCGCCATTGCTCCACCAATAGGAATGGCTACGCATTAACTACCCAAGCAAAGCAACATTTCTGTGGTCGGGAAATCTAAACAAATTTGCAATTTAGTCCCTGAATAATTTGTTCATACAAACATTAACCTTTTTAACCCTTAGTTACAAACCCACGTTATGATGGTCCATAACAAAAATTGGCTCTGAACTGCAAAAATTGGTCCATACCAGTCGGCCCATTAAGACTACAATTGTATATGGGTTTTGCATGGTATCTGATTTCGAAAGGAACTGCAACTGAACGGTGTCGTTTCATCTAACTGTTAGTAACGATATATTAACGACCTATGGGCAAAAGCGTAATTATGCTAAGCGGGACCATCACGCGGTGTTGACCAAGAAAAGCCAGAGTGGATTGAATTTTACCCAATTGCAAATTTGTTCATGTCTTCTTCTTTTGAACTGTATGCAACTGCAATTTATTAGCATTGCATCACTTCATCCTCGTGATTTGAAATCTCAATTTGACAATTTCCATATAAAACTATTAAAAACTGGGTTTTATACATCATGATAAAAAGAAGTCAAACTTCCTAAATTACAATTTACACATTGTCTTGACCAAATTAAGTTAATTAACCCTACTCTGCTATGGAACTCAACTCGGCCGTAAACTTCCTCTTCCCTTTACCGCCACCACAGGCTCTTCCGCCGCAACCATTTCTCTTCACTCTCTTAACTCTACACTCACCGCCAGATACTTTTCTCGCTCCATCTTCATCGCCGCAACTCCAACCGCCTCCACCGCTTTTCGTAAGCGCAGAGCTCGCTTTAACCGCCAAAGCCGCCATTTGCTCTGCTCTTAATGGATGGTTCAGCCATGTCAACGGCAAAACGAAGTAAAGCTCTCCTGGCCGGAGATCGTCGCTGCCACCGACGGCTAAAACGGCGTCGTCGAAGTCCATGTCGTCGGAGTTGCAAACAAAACTCGTGGGATTCTTCTGAAGAATCTGCCACACTTTCACGGGGGATGAAAACTCCTGTAACGATCCGTCTGGTAATATCAGCTTCGCCGTCTCTGTTCTCCGAGATTCACTTGAACCGCAAGCTCCCATTTTTTTTAGTATCCTTTTTGTGTTGTTGACTCGTGAGTTTAGAAAAGGTTTTGTAGATAGAGAAGATCTTCGTCTGTGTTTTCAAGGAGATGCAAACCTCGTGGGGGGCTTTATATACACAATGAGTTAGCGAAATGAAGGAAGCCTCGTGATTCGGAAACTTCAAGCAACGTTAGATTTTTGTCGTTTAGTGAGCAAAATCAGACAGGACAGCTCACGTAATCTTATTGTCTAAGCGAATTGACAAACACACCCCTCTTAGATTCGGTGGACGGAAGCGGAAGTGGGTCGTGGTTAAGAGGAAAAGTTAAGGGTAGTTTCGGGAAAGAAAGAGAAGGAAACGTGGCGAAGAAGGAGAGAAGAAAGGAGTAAAGAGTCCACGTGGCAAAACATAAGAGCGCGCGTGGAGACAAAACCAGAGCAAGGAGACAGCCTTAGGTGGCCGGAGGTTTATTATTCGGCGGATGGGGGTGCACGAAGCTCGGCTTAAGGAGAGCATCACGTGAAGGCAACAGAGACTTAAACCATATGTGTGGGGCCCAATTGGGTCGGGTCGGGTCCCATTTTAGATACGTTCGGTTTCGTGGGTCACCTAACTAGAGATTCGGGTCATTAACTCTATGTTGTACGTGCATCACACATTAATTGTTTAATTTAATTTCCGTATGAACGTGCATCAATAATGTAATTCAACTCGAAATTGTTGCCTGTCTGTCCACACAGTATTACGGTCCGCAACGCTGCATCGAATTTTATTGGTGTTGTTATAATTATAACATTAAGTACAGTGTTACATTTTTTAATATTTTCATTAGGATCATTTGTTGAATAATATCGCTTTCCGTTGAACTTTTTTTTAAAAAAATAATTGTTTTGTAAGTCGGATACTTGTGTAACCAACCACAATACAAAAATTCATAGGCTTCAATTATATGAAGTTAAAGGTTAAAGCTATGCACCTCTATTATTCCCTACCACTTTATACTTTTTATCCCTAAAAGAAATCTAACATTATTGTCTACAATTAGAAAATATAGTCTATTTGTATTATGTTTTTGATATGTTGTCTGGGATTAGGATCACCCACGTATCCGCCGAACTCTATTTTTTTAGTTTGTGCGTATGATAATTGAAAGATAATAAAAGCGATTTTGTCCGATTTCTCCTGTTCTTTACATATGATGATGAGGAAGAACTAGTCCCGATTCATCATAAAAACATTACAATAATCTTTGTTTTGTACTATAATTTATTGGAACAGAATCAGGCTGACCATTAACTATGGCGTTATATCACCATCACGACACGGTGTTTTCTAAAAATCGAAATTGACATATTTTTTCACTACAATTGTGGTTATATAATTAATTGTTGTAAACGTTTTAAATAGTAAAAGTATCTCATGTTTTTATAGATTTTGATAATTAGTTTAAGACATTTGGTTTGAATTCTTCTGATTATAAAAGTTGATTTACTATTATTTAACCTTTATATCGCCACATAATGTAGAATAATCCCCTAGTAGTATGTTATTGTATATGGCATATAGACATTGATTCTGAAATTCAAGTAATATTATCTTGTGAAGTAAACATGTGATATTGGATAAAAAAAAAACGATAGCATATGAATCTTCGGAACAATACGAACTTGCAAAATCTTCATCGTCAAGCATACACACGCGTACAAAACGTTACGAGATCTCCTGACACTTGATGGGTGAATGGTAAGATTTGCAAAGATTTGAGATTGATTGGATAAACAAAAATAAAATGGAATCGGTATCATTAATATCAGATATATCTACGTTTAAGAGGTAATATTCTCTCTGGATTCTGGAATGTTATGTGCTGTCCCACGCCAATAGAATTGGAATTTTGTTTGCTCAAGAAGCCAATATAATTATTTATGTTATTACATGTTTCAATAGTTATTAATAGTAGGAAATTTTGGGACAAAAACACGATAAATCAACAATTGTTTTCGGGAAAATGTACATTTAAATCATCAACTTCACCATTTGAACCATTTAAAGCTCCACATTTCACCTGGCCCATTTAAATAACAAACTTTTTCGTTGACCGATATTTAAATCACGAACTTATGTTGACTCGATCATATTAGGCACGACCTTAACTTCACTAACGGATGGACTTAACGCCGTCTAATCCCGTCTGTTAGTGAAATTGACGCCATGCCTAATATGGTCAAATCAATATAAGTTCATGATTTAAACTATAGCCAACATAAAAATTTGTTATTTAAACCGTCCAAACGAAACATTGTGTTTTTAATGGCTAAAATTTAAAAATATGACATTTAAATGGTATTTTTCCGTCCAACCAATATTTTTAATTTCTTCGGATTACGTAATAATACGTGATTGCTAATCAAAGTAACTAAAACTAATTTTAGAAGATATTTAAACATAAACTAATTTTACAAAATAGAATTTTTAATTTCTTCGGATTGCATAATATTACGAAATTGCTAATCAAAGTAACCAAAACTAATTTTAGAAGATATTTAAACATAAACTAATTTTAGAAAATAGAAGTTATTCGTCAATAGAAAAATGTTATTTAAATGCCGAACTTTCAAATTTTAGATATTCTAAACATCATGATTTATGATGAAAGAGTATCTCAAAGCTTCTATTTCTGATGAAAGAGTATCTCAAACTCAAGATTTTACAATGTGAAAGATTAAGGATCTCAAGCTTTTTGTGACCTAGTGAAACTGTAATCATGATCGATGAATGATCAGTGTTTTAAGATTTTTTCATTTACTGAACGCTAACCGAAATGAATCTTTTTTATGATAACACCATCGAGGTAGAATAAGTTTCTCGAAGTTTCTCAACTTCTGTATGTAGATTTAGGGTTTCGTAAAATTTACATATTTTTAGATAATCATGAGATGTGGTTAAATTGCTGTTTTAAAAACTAAACTCAATTTTTTGTGTAATGTAAATTTAATTTATGTTTAAATATCTTCTTAAATTAGTTTTGGTTTACTTAGATTAGCAATCACGTAATATTACGAAATCCGAAGAAATTGAAAATATAGGTTGGACGGGAAAAATGTCATTTAAATGTTAAACTTTTAAATTTTGGCCATTAAAAGCACGATGTTTCGCGTGGACAGTTTAAATAACAAACTTTTACGTTGACTATTGTTTAAATCACAAACTTATGTTGACTTGACCATATTAGGCACGGCGTTAATTTCCCAACCAGACGGGATTAGACGGCGTTAAATCCATCCGTTAGTGAAGTTAACGGCGTGCCTAATATAACTGAGTCAACATAAGTTCGTGATTTAAATATCGGTCAACGAAAAAGTTTGTTATTTAAATAGGTCAGATGAAAGGTGGAGCTTTGAATGGTTCAAATGGTGAAGTTGAAGATTTAAATGTCCATTTTCACAATTGTTTTCACGTGAAAGAAACACATTAATTAAAATATTCCTAATTCTACTTGTCATTAATTTGTCAAACCTAGCTATTTTAATTATAGGGTTTATTCGTGAAACACAAACCTACTGAAACAATCCAACCAATTTAAAAACACAACTCTTCCAGTTCCCATAATCCCATTGATCATCCAAAAGAATTTAGTTGATCCTGAAAACCTGAATTTTTCAGTTTGAGAATATTAAGATTAAACGATTTCAAAATGGGACAATGTAGAAGAAACAAATCATTCATTCAACCCCATTAAGAACAACACATAAGTTCACAAAACAAATTGATTATAGCTTTCAATGCGTAGATATCCCAAAGCAACACAGCAATGTCCAACACAGCAATATCCTCCAGTACAAGGATCGAGACCCTAAACTAGGAATTATTGTTCATATCTAAACCCTAGAATCCGAAGAAAATTGGCATGATTCCTGAGTCACAGGGAGAGAGACGGTACCTATCGGCGATTTGATTGAGGAGAGAATCAGTGCAGAAGAGAAGAATGTCGATCTCAACCAACCCGCCCTGGCTACGATCAACGGCGTAACGACACATGGCCCTGTGAAGAAGAATGCTGTCATAGTCGTCGAAATCCATCCTCTCGTCGTGCATCACAATCTTCTGCCACATCGAAGGGTCTTTACAGGCGCGATACCACGATGTGCACAAGTTCTGAGCGTTTTCCAGTATCTCAACCGCGCCAAGCCGGACCAGGATCAACGACGTTAATTCCGGCGGAAGCCCCGCCCAGTATACATATCCTCATCCGCCTTCCATCACCGGAGGCAAAGACGGCCAAGGAGACACCGATGAAAATGGCTCCAGCCAAGAGGAAAAAGAGTGTTAGCAAGTGAAAGAAGGGTGAAGTAGTCATTTAGTTCGAGCCACAACGTTTTATAAGCCCATTAATTATAATCTATTGGGCCCTGGCTTATATAATTCGATAATTAACCTTGTAATTTATGGGCTTTATATGTTAACATACAATAGTAATTTATGCTTCGAATTGAAAGGAATCGGTGGTGTTGAGTGAGTTCGAATGTGGTGTTGAGTGAGTTCGAATGTGGTGTTGAGTGAGTTCGAATGAATATTATTTTTATTTCATGTTTTATTCTATGGGAATACTTTTACACTATATTCTTTTTCTTTTCCATTTATTCCACATATTCTAATGGGATAAGATATATTTTTATTACATTTAAATGGTATTCCCTCTGTTCCACATAATTTGATTTTTTAGATTTTTCACAGATATTAAGAAACAATCATTACTTACTTTTTTCTATTACTTTTTGTTTGTTTTTAATTTAAATTTACTTTTTTATTACTTTTTGTTTGTTTATTACCTTGAAAAAAGAAATATATTAAATCTAATCTAGAAAATCAATCTTTGGGGAACAAAAATAAAACCTAAAAAATCAAATTATGTGAAACAGAGGGAGTAATATTTTTGTAAAATTCACTGGAATAAGCCATTTCATATCATTTTATCTCTCATATTACACATCCAGTTGCAGTTGATCTCATGTCGTAATTGGATTTCAAGTGAACCCGATCTAAATAAATGGGAAATTATAAAACCAATTCCTTTTTTTTTGTTTTTTGTAAATAAATAGGTTTTTTTCTTTAAGAAATAATTACTAAGAGATTACACGATCTAAACATGATTTTTTAAGAAAAACAATTTAATATTTCATAAGAAAAATATTACTTGTCGACAAAAAAAAAAGAAAAAAAAAATATCATCTATTAAACCGGAAGGGAACCAAAAAAAAGTCCAACATGATGCATGTCTAAATCTCAATTATATGAAACCTCTTAAAACCCTAATAAACGATATAAGAAAATCCGTTTAGGAATGTAAATCCTAGTAGAATGGAGATCTATATGGAATACCTTTCCTCCTATGTTTTTTCTTCACGACAGGCTCATGAACAACCTCCAAAACGACATCTTCTGATGAATTATTCTCCATAAGCTCATCCAGTTGTGATCCAAGAGCGTTCCTAAACTGTCATATTTACAATTATTTAGTCTACTGTTAGATTTGCAAAAACCAAAAAAAAAAAAAAAAAAAAAAAAAATGTACCTTGCATTCTACGGAACAGAACAAGGAAGAAGCATTAACAAGATCCGATTCACAGACTTTGCATCTTGGAGAAACACTATTGTTTCTACAACGATGATTATCATCACCCCCACGTCTCTGATTAAAATAAACGATTGTATCGCCGTTTATTATAAATGTCTGTATTCCCGACGTGTCCATATATTTTGATATCGTCTCCTTCTTTACTCCTGACTGATTCGAACATCTATATGCCTGCAATTTCCAAAACCCAAATATACATAATTAAAGCTTGTTTTCACGTCAAAAGGGACCGCACCCAAGTTTATTGTTTACATCAACGAATGTGGGAACCTATAATAAGAAATTAAACAAGTTCTTTTTAACAAGTAATAACTAGCGAAAAAGATTGTTTACTTTCATCGTAAGGTGGTCTTTGTGCTCGTTTTTTTCTAAGCAGCTAAGGCAGAAAGGAGGACTCGCACAGTCGCAACAGAAGACACTTCGCAGTTTTGTCTTGTGCTGATCGCAGGCTTCGCAGCATTTATGGAATTGTCTCGATTTCACCATCTGAATTAGCCATGGAAACCTTCTGATGCAGCTCTGAACTTCCAGAGTTTCTTTCATACTTTTCCCCATTAATTAGGGTTTTCTTCGTAAGCAAATTTTGCTTTAGTTGCGATTAGTTATATTTTGGGATCGTCTGTCTTTTGGTTTTACACTTTTATAGAGTCAAGAGAGGATTATGATTTGTACTTCTTTTACTTGTAAATCGAAACAAATTTTTCCTTTTTTAAATAAAAATGGAAAACTTACGTTTTTTGTCAGCAGAGCTTCTTAAGCTTCACAATTCGTGTTCAATAATCAGAAAATGGTCGGATTATTGGGCCTATTAATGTGAGGAAAAACCTCGGCCCATCTCAAAGCAAGATCTTAAACCTAACCCAATGCAATTCTTGGAATCTCTTATTTAACAAGACAACCAAAACCAATTTTGTTTGTAAATTGTGTTTATAATATTATATATAAACTGGTAAAAATTTATTTCACATTAATACATGAAAGGGACATGTTCTAGTGTGAATAAAATGTACATTCATGTCCTATGGGTTATTACTTAATGATTCCTATCTGAATATATAAATAAGCCCTGTCAATGGGATAACGAAGGTAAACTCCAAAGATTGAAAAGAGCTGAAGCAAGTAAGAGAAACCAACACAAGAAGGCCAATGTAGCAGAGACTTGGTATTGGCTACAGAGGTTATCTCCGCAGATAGGTGCACCGATAGAGGAAAGCAGCTCCGTTGCACTGGCTACACCACAAGCCCCACCCAGAGAGAGAAACGACAGTATCTGGAAGAAAAAAATACACAGAGAGACCAAATGAGATTTAACGACAAGAAGAATCCTGTTTTAAGGGGAAGAGGTTAAGAAACTCGTACGAAATCACCGGCGACAACCATGGATAGAACTCTTGCTTCGTGAGGGAGTTGTTTCAGCAAGACAGAGTACGTGTCGGTCAGCGCGAGTGAGAAGCTCCATGGTGTTACAAAAGCCATCACAGTCGTCAAATAGCTTTTTAAAGAAGAGAGATCAAGACAGATTAGAATCAAATCATCCTTATGAATGAATAATCAAATGCGAAATTCAAAAGGTAATTAAGATAAAGCTTAAACTATAGTTTTCGTTTGATTCATTTCTCTCCACCAAAGGCAAAACATTAGAAATCACGAGAGCGAAACTAAAAACATCAATTTGATCAAAACCCACAAACAGAGACCAAACCCTATCCTCAAATGTTTTGATCAAAATTCAGAATTTCAACAATAACGAGAAACCCTTTTTCCAAATTTCTCTCCTTTCGGTTTTTTTTTTCCTTCAGATTCGTCGATTCCAACTCCGAATTCGATTACCTACCGGAGAAATCTACAGAACCCAGAAAAGCCGCAGGGGCACAATACTCAAAAATCGAACAAGGGAATTTTTGGGGGAAACCAGTGGGAGTTTTACCAGAAGGTAGTGAAGTCGTAGAAATCGTAATCCATGCACATGAAGATGAGGGAAGCGGAAGAGAAAATGATCTGGCCGAAACGGAGAGCGAAACTGGCGCTGGTGCCGAACGATCCCGGCACATGCTCCATGCGATTCCTCCCCGCCTACTGTGTTTCCTCTTCATCATCCGAAAGAAGAAGATGAAGCAAACAATTCAACTCATTTTTGTTTTTTGTTTCTGGGGAATTCAAAAGGAGAAAAGAAAAAAAGAAGAAGAGGAAGAGCAGCTGGGCCAAGCTTCATACCTGTGACGCCAATTGGACTTTGTTTCCTCTCTTTATTCTCTTTTGCTTTAGTTTTGCTGTTTACGAATTAAATTACTTCTTCGTAAACTAAAAACGTTATGGAATTAAATAGGGGGTTTTAGAGAAGAAAAAAAATGAAATATTGGTTTGTTTTATTTCATATTTTTTTTTTTTTAACGAGGAAATAAATTGCAAGTGATAAGGAATGAAGGATTATAATTGATTATTATGTTACCAAATTATAAGGACAACCATAATGTGCATATAAGATGTTATTTAAAAATTATATTATGTTAATTAACCGGACCTAGGTTTTATCATATTTGGGTACTTTTAAAACATAATATTTTGATGGATGTGATTATTTTTCATGAAATATATGTCTTCTCCCATTATAATACAAAAAAAAATATACAATTATTATCAAGCAAACAGAAGGAAACAAACTGGTTTAGTTGTGTTGATTCCGATTTTTGATTATATAATTGGTATTTGTGTCATATGGCCCATATTTTGTTGTGGGACTGTATTCTAGTAATGCTAAATTTGAAACTTTCCATTTTCAAATACTTTCTTATCTATAAAATATATTTACCAGAATTGACAACCCCTATGGCTCTGCTTTATGCGCTGGTTGAACCACATAATCAAATAAAACTTGTAAGTCAACTTCGTATTAATTATAAGAAGAAAAAACAAAATATATATATATACTATACCCATCTATAATTCTGAAACATACCATCACACCAAACTCTAATTCACCTAATCATATTTATATGAATAAAGGAAAAAAGAAACTGGACACAACCCATTTTCGTCCGCTCCAATCCATGTTCCATTTGTTACGGTTCATTAAACTCGCGTGTAACTAGAGAATTTAAATTTATTAACTAAAACTTAATTTCTCAAATTATTTACCGATACATAGGATATACTATATATTTATTGAGCATTTTCATTAACATAAAGAAGAGGTTTCAATACAATTTGACAAGAGTTTTGAATTAGAAACATCATCACTCAAGCTGACCATACCAAACCCCTTGGATCTTCACATCCTTTGGTACCTTAGCACCCAAGTCAGTATCCGACGGCTGAAGACTCTCGAACACTCCGATCACTTCTCCCGTCTCCGGTTTGCTCTTTGTGATCTTCAACGTGATCTCTCCGACAGAAGCCGCGGTGTTCTTGACATTTTCCTTTGACAGCTCTTCCTCGTCTCCTCTGCCTCCGGCAGGCAAAGCCACAGCATTATCGTACCCAGTGGATCCACCACGGCCCTTAGGGTCCAAGAAAGACGAGCCACGGTACGAAGGAACTAAGAATTTGCCACTGAAGCTGTCCGGTTTGCCCGAAGCCTCGAGCTGTTTAACCGTGAAGAGGAACGGCACACGTTCTCCTCCCGGAAGCTGGACTGTGACTGCTGCGTAATCGATCCCATCTTCTTCCTTGAACTTCACGCTTCCATCTGAACTAACCTGTCACATGAACAATTCAATTTGACTTGTCTGTTTCTTGCGGTGGAAGCAACACCTAGAAATAGAGATTGGATTAAGTGTTTGAAGACGAACCTCGAAAGGTCCTTCGATCTCGTCGAGTGTGTAAGTGAGACGGGTCATAAGCTTGGTGTTTTGGAAATCCGGCGGCGCGTTCTTGCTGACGCTATCTGCCTTGACGGTGAAGGAAGTAGGCTCGAAGCAGAATTTCTTGCCAGTGTACTTACCAGGCTTGAATGAGAATGTCTCAGAGCCACCGTCGATAGTTGGACACTGGTTCGCCGTACCGGTCCCCTTAACCTCCATGTAGGTCTTGCTCTGTATCTCGTCGTACGTTAGCCTCTTTGGTGCTCCTTCCGCACTTGCCCCCTTCATTTCCCCAAATACATTAATATTTCGAAATAAGACTAAAATTTTCCATATAAGTATGCAATTTAATCTACAAATATTGCAATGATTCTAACATCAAAACAAATTGGTAATGAAAGGATTTGTCTATCTTCCATGAACTTGCCGATGTCTTTTAATATAATGTTGTAGTTTCCATCCTATTTCAAATGTGCAATTCCTAACAAAATCCACTAAATTCAATCATGAATATGATTTTGGGATGGGATCAACGACTTTCTAACTTAGTTCTTCAATAAACGCAAAGGACTATAAGTATAAGTATTTGATAAGTTTGTGTGTTTAACGAGAATATGAAGTAATACCGAAACGACGAGAGCAGAGGTGGCGAGAGCGAAACCGGCGATTTTGGCGGCATCAGAGCATTTTCGGGCGAAGTCTTTGAAGTCAGAGTGGAGGGAGCAACTGAGTCTAGCAGCTGAAGAGTCCAGGCCGAAGGACTTGCCCACGGTTTGGTTTGATCGGAGATGAACGTTGCGAGAAGGAGAAGCGGCGATTTTCGCCGGCTGAAGAAAAGTTGCGGCGGCTTGGAGAGAGGTTGCCATGACGACAAGTCTCAGATGTTTGTGTTTGTTTGAGTGATGATGATTCGAAGCTGAGAAGTAATAAATCGGGAGAGAGAGATTTTTCGCTATAAGATAAGTTCGGATAAGTTCGAATTTTCTCATTGGATTGTTTCAGGAGTATATGGATGTTTGGTCGCCACGTGTCGAACGCTGATGTGGAAATATAGATACTGTCTCAATCTGAAATTCTGACGTGGAGGTGTAAACGAAAATCATTATTTTTCTCTGGAAGCTGTTCGAACCTGCGCCCTATTTCGAATCTTTTAGTCAACAGCCTATATAAATCATTTTGTTAAAATAATTTGTTATTTTCGTTTATTGGGCTCAAATTCAACTTGTCATTAACCCGAATTGTGTCATAGAAACAAGGCTTTTCAGCCTCTAAATCATTAATATACTTGCAACAATTTAATATCCTCGAATTTATTATCTTTTTTTTTTTGAAAAGTCGAATTTTAGTATCATCTAAAGTTCTAATCAAGCCTACCAAGAATTCGCTGTTCCCAAAAGCTATCAACAAAGACTTTTCAGCCCACATCATTAATGTTAATTATATTTACATTAGGTATATCAATTTTTTTAATTCTCGAAAATACTATAGTCTGATAAAGCTACGAATACCAACATCAAACAGTAACATCCGATAATTTATTTAAATTATTAAATCATAGACTGAATTTTTATTTCACAATGAAAGATTCGTAAGAAATTTAAGTTTTGGGTTACCAAAATAAACAGTCCTTTTGGCCAAGTTAAATTGACAAAATATGCAATTCAGTTACTTTAGATTCACAGAATGTAAAGAACCAAATCATGAATGATGTTCTACCAGCCAACTGATTCAGTTTTTAAGAAAAAACGATGGTAAATATGGAATCATAATTGGATTATATGATAACAGAAAACTAAGAAACAAAAAGGCACTCAGAATGAGTAGGAGGTATTGATTCGTCATGAATCAGATGACAATAAACAATCCTCATCGTGCCTTTTCTTTTTCGTATTCTAATTCTTTAAAAACATCACAAATTCAAAAACTTATAGAACGTTTAGCAGAAATTCCGATAGATTGAAAAAAAAGAAACAAAAAGGATTCCTCTCAGACAAATGCCTCGTTTGTCCCCATGATTTAAAGAATGGATTGATCGGACTCGTCATCTATGGTTGTTCATCACTGAGAAACCCTTTCCAGTAAATCCAAGAAAAGTAAAACAGAAGCGAAGATCAAATCGGACGAAAGAACGAACGAGATATTAGATTGCAGACAGAAGCAAATCAATGACAAGAAAAAAAGGAAAAAAACTAATCAGCTAGAATAAAACAAGCTATAAATTAGACATCTAAACTAAGCAGAGCCTGAGATTCAACTTAGAGTTGAACTCGGAGAACGGAGAAGACTTATGATTATAATCGGCGGAGAGGGGAGTATATATACAGAAGCCGAGCTAGTCTAGGGTTTTTGGACGTCTCCTAACATATAAACGACATGAAGTCTAGTTATTCAATTTGAAACGGCGTGTAGTTCTCCACCTATAGCGAATCCAAAACGCCACTCATTCGCCATGTGGAAGTCATAATAAACTCTTTACCATTAATTTAAGAGTTTTTAGTGATAAAACCCCTCAATTAAAGATGGTTCGGATAGAAACCCCTAAACTAGAAATCTAACAGTAAAACCCCTCAAGTCAAAGATTCTTAATAAAAAACAACTTCCATCTATAATGGCGTTAAAAATAGAATGTATCACGTTAAATCAAACGCCACGTTTTGAGACGCAAAAAAACGACAGAGATAATGTTAAAACAACAAGATTTCTTATACAAACAGCAAGATGTGTTAAATCTCAAAATCCAAATATGTCAAATCCATAAACACTAAAATTCCCAAATTCATTCATCAACTCTAAACGATGAACCCTAAATTCAGATTGTGAAATTATCTAAAGTTTTCGTGGATAGAAAGTCGATTGAGAGAGATTGGGAATGGATTGTTGGGGAGATTCGAACTAACTGGAAGGAAAACGGTGATTGTAGAGAGACCAACAAGGTTCTGAAGTAATCAGCCAAGCTGAAGTAGTCGGTGATTTGCCTCCTCGACGTGTTAGAATGACGATAGCGGATACTACAATGGTGTGGGTGAATAAAGAGCAAAACGAGAGAGTTGGTGCTGATATTGGAAATGGCGTGTAAAAGTTTTTAGTTATTGGTGTAAACTGAACAATGAAACCAAAGTAACATTTGATTGGAACTTGATTGTTGAACTGAATCCTAAAGAAGGTGTTGAAGCTTGGAACTTGATTGTGCAAGAGAAATGTCGTAACTTTGGTAAATATACCAATTCAATTTTAAACGTTTACTTGGGGTAATATCACGTTGCAAGAAGAAATCAACAACAGATTTGATATTTCTTCTAACTTCATCTACTTCAATTCAATCTCAAAATCTTTGCTCTAAAGTTCATTCTCCTCTCTCCATTTCTCAAATTCTTCTTTTTGTTTTAGATCAAAATTCTTTTTCTTTCTCTTCGACTCAACATATTTCTCTTTGATAGCTAACGCAATTGAGCAGAACTCATTCTTTGGTACTTCAAGTTGCTTGCTTTCCTCAATCCACCTCTAAGTCTCTTCTCTCCAATTTTTCAAGGTGAGAATTTTTTGGATCTGGATTCAATTGAAGTTTCGTTCGACATAGAACTAGAATTCTTGTCGTTTTTTGGCATCTTGAAACGCGGCGTTTCCACTTAACGTGTTCTGTTCTGTTTTTAACGCCATTGCAGACGGAAGTTGTTTTTTATTAAAAATCTTTGACTTGAGGGGTTTTACTGTTAGATTTCTAGTTTAGGTGTTTCTATCGGAACCATCTTTAATTGAGGGGTTTTATCACTAAAAACCCTTAATTTAACGACATGAAAGCTAGTCGTTTAGTCTGAAACAGCGTGTAGTTCATTATCCTTTTAACTATACCAAAACGACAAACATTCCACGGCTGCATATACGAAACGGCATCCATAAAGCAATTTACACAGAAACAAATTTTCAGAACTTTATACGTTCTTCTTACAATAGACAAACAAATAGTTGAAAAAATGAGATTCTTTTTTTGTTTATATAGAACATTGATTGAGCTTGAGGCGGCAGTAGTAGTATATGGGTATGTAACACAACCAGAGGAAAGAAACCCCAAAGATTTCCGATTTTCTTTCCCGATGATGTTTCACGAAGTTTAATGGAGCAGCCGAGCAAGAACACAACTTGGTGAAGGAAGAGGAATGTGGATTTTAATATGAGACACGAATGATGAGAGCCCAAACCGGGTAAACCAAAAGAAGGATGATCCCTATAGTGTTTGATACTCCACGGGGCTGCGTGAAAGAGTTCCTGAACCCACCCGATACTCGGATATGTTCTTGGAGAAGGTAACATCCTATGAAAAGGCTGATGACAGAGCCGATCCAGGTCCCGCGTATATGGTGAACAAGGAAGTGTGGAGAAACTACCAGCAGGAGGATCAGAGAGGCAGGCATCTCAAGCCAATCTGCACAATTTTGAGTACCACAACAAACAAACAAACAAACAAAATGTGTGAGACTTTAGTTTCAGCTATTAAGCAATAAACACCATACAGTGGGAGTGACTTGAATGCAAATGAAGAACGCGCATGAAGAGGAAGCAAGAGGCACGAGATCTCATCACCTGGGAAATGCTTTGGGAAGAAGAGTCTGAGCACAACTGCAACGAAAGCTATCCATTTCCCAACGTCTCCACTGATAAACAGAAATGGAAAGTTCCATTTAAAAGACTTTGTTGCAAGAGAGAAATATTTATCTTGACAAGAAAAAGAAGAGATTGTTTACCTGAGGAAGTTAAAAATCACACCAGGAAGGGTGAGGAAGATGTATGGTATAAGGAGTGATGTAAGCATCCTGGTTCTCCAATTGGTACGATCCAGTATTAACAAGTAACTGCATCGTATTAAGTAAAATTTGCAGCAGAAGTTAGAAGCAAATCCCTTTTCTTCTTCGTGATAGAGATGCACGAAAATCGAAGAGAAGATAATAATAGAGTTTGAAACAGTCGGATTACTGCAAATGGAAACTAAACCCTCTCTCAATCACGTTTTCTTAATCTGTGCAGTGGGACATAAACAGTATGATTGAATTTTCTTGGATAACTGTATCAAAGCCGCGAAAAAACGTTAAATCATATCAAAAATCTCGATATCAGAAGAGCAACAAGCCGTGGATAGAGATCAATCAGATTCACTTGCATAGACGACCTTCTAATCAACAATCTCGATACCGAATTTCTCGATTTCAGTTGACCCGGCATAAACGACGCCCAAAGTTACCCACAAGCAATAAACCAAATCGTTCGTTTGAGCAAGCAAACAAAAATCGACGACGAGCAAAATCAGAGATGGCGAATTTGTATTTACAAAATTGAAAAACTCACATGGCAGCGAAAGAAGCGATCCATTTGACGAAAGAAACACCAAATCCTAATCCGCCGAGCTTCGAAACATCGCTAAGGAGTTTCTTCGCAGCGATCTTAAGCTCCTCCACGTCGGAATTGACCAGAGCAACCGTGTCGACGTCGGTCTTCATCGCCAGATAATCCACACGCCCCATTATTTTTCTTCTTCTTCTTCTTTCCTCAGCCGAATCAAAACGATAATCGATCTTCGTTTTCAAAAGACTAATAATTTTGAGGTTTTTTTAATTGGTTTTATTTCTCTTTGAAAAAAAAAATATTCCTCCAGCTGGGTTCAGCCTATTCGGATTGTCTTTCTCACGCCGCTCTGCTCTTTCCAAATTGCTTTTTGTTCTTTTCTCCCTCGATCGTTCCCTGGTTTACCGCTGCTGACCAATTGTGCTAAGTGACGTGTCCTTCTCTGATTGAATAATATACAAGGGAGAAAGGTTAAACCGCCACGTGTCTGAATTATCATCCGGTTGACCTATTCCTTTGGTTTGCGCGTTTTTTTTCTTTTTTCGGTTGGGTATATCCTCAATTATTTTAGAGATAAGTGGAAACAAATAATAGAATGATTTGACAAATGATGTGTTCACTCCGTATGATTACTAAATGGATAGGTTCACTCCATATGTTACAACCAGCATAAATTTATTTTATTTTCTTAATGCTTCCATTTGTTTTGAATAAATTATCAATCTTCTTTTATAAAATGCGTTGAGTGATAATAATATAATAAAGTTATCAATCTTCTTTTAAAGTTATAAATTTTATGAAAAAAAAATACAATTCAAGAAGCACAAGATGTTCTGATTTATGTATATACATACTATTAACGTCGACATCTTCGATCGACCATCGTTGCCTCATGCGAATCACAGACCTGTGTCTTGAACTTGCATCCGAATTTCTTGCTCAATGACCATTTCCCTGGACGATCGTTGGCCTCCGACGAACTTTCCTTGTCGATCTTCGCGATCGCTTTCTTCAAGCTCAAGCATTCTCTCTCTAACTGGTACACACGCGTCCTCATCGTAACCATATCCAAGCGAAGCACCTGATTCTCCCTCACCGTTTTCTCCCATATCCCAAAGTCCACCTGTCCTTCTCCCGCCGTTTCACCACCGTCTTCCTCCGTCACTGCCGTTAGCATTAACGTCCCTGCGATTGCTTGCCGGAGCTGTAATTGTTCGAAGAACAGGACTTGCACGACGGCTCGTAGCGGCAGACGCTCGTTTTGCGCGGCGTGTGTGCACCCTTCGAGCGTTAGTTTCTGACAGTCCATCACGCTACATACCTTCTCCTTCTCTGCCTCCAGTATCCATGGATGCGCCTATTATTAACAAAAACCAATAACTTAACGTCAGGTGCTGTGGTGTAGTGGTTATCACGTTTGCCTTACACGCAAAAGGTCTCCAGTTCGATCCTGGGCAGCACCATCTATAATTTAAAACTTTTTTTAGTTATCTATATATACATCATCACCTTGAGATATATGTCGATGGCTCTGTAGAGTCCGTCATCGTATAGCCGTGCTTCATCAGGGAGCGAAACCGCCAAATTGTAGAAATTTTCCGGTTTGAGATTAGCGTCCGATGCGATTTCACCGAGAACTCCGTCGATGAGTCTCCCAACCACCGTCAGCGACGAAGATACGGCGGCGATTTCGAGGAAATGGCCTAGGAGTCTCTCCACCAGATCAATATCGTATAACGTTTCGTTGAGATACGAGTAGCTTGGGATGAGCAGATCGTCGAGCGTGGCTTTCTCCAGCTGCGATCCGATTTTTCTCTCCAGCAACGTCCGGCATTTCTCGGATGTGTTGAGGATGATGGAGGATCGTAATAAGCCGAAGAGAGATCTCGTCGTCGCGGTTACGGAGGAGTGATCTAATGGGAGATCTGAGATTATCGTCTCCAACAATTCTCTTTGATGGTTCTCGGAGGCTATGGTTGAGGAAGACGATGACCGCGACGAAATTCCGGGAATGTGCTTCTTCGCGTAGCGGATTAGAGATCTCTCTACAATATCGGGGCTTAGATCTCCTGATTTCATGGCTGCGATCACACGTTTGAAGGTCGGGAAGCTCAATTCCGTAAGATCTTCCAACCACAGCTCCGATTTCGAATCCTTGCTCTGTTTCATCCGTTTTGTATCGGCTGATTTCGTTGCGCCACCGTTTTTCTCTTCTGCTTCCTCTTGTTCGTGGCGTTTCCTCTTTTTGTCACTCTCTTCTAGTCTCTGCTTGTGCTCTGTAATCAGCTGCTGGAGTTTTCTGCTCTTGGACATCAGAGGAAACTGAAGGAACACAAAAATCTCAGTTTAGTTTTTTTTTTTTAAAAACTCTGAAAATCAGAGCAGATGATGAATCTCAAACTCTCCAAGACGAATTATTGAAGACCTTATGAAGATGAAATGTCAGATCATCGACTTCGATTTCGATGTCACTTTGTAAGCCCGTGGTACAAAACCTGCATCAAAAATAAGATACAACGAATTTTCAGAAATCAGAATGAACAAAGAACATATTTTTTTGACTATTGAAATGATGTGTTTTGTCTTCTTTACCATGCTTGCCTCTTGGAGCTCGGTTTCTCTGCTGCCATTGGAGTGTGATTTGTCCCTTGCTTTGATACCAGAAGTTTCGAGAAATCAAAGGAGAAAAAAAAGAAGAAGCAAGATCTCTCGTTGGAAGTGGACAGGTTTATATTCGGGTTTGGGAAAAGTTGAACGAGTTTTTGATCAATTTGCTTCAACCCTTTTTCTTCATAATAAATATTTCTGTCTTTTGCTTTTTAATTTATATAAAGAATTGATTGTTTAATACTTGGATGCAGAACAGCCAGAATTTCAAGAAATTGGGCATTGAAAGGAGGCAAAGTCACACTCATTAGTTAATCATATTTCTTAAAAATTCCCACCAGTTTTTTGCTTTCAGAGTTCCTTTTTCTAACTTCTGTTTGTGAATGCAAATGATTCCAACTGAATAGTCTAAATTTAAGTTAGAATAAGAATACTAAAAAAAATTCTTCAACCAATTATGTTTTTAATGCGGAAGCAAAGATACAGTGGGTCAATATTTATTGTTTTTGTTTGTATAATGTTGATCTCAATTCTCAAAATGCTCTCAATCATGCTTTGAAAGTTTGTTGGTACGCAAACAATTCATTTATTCTTCCTTCTATCAAATACTTTTCTGAGTGTTCTCTATGCATTAAAAATTTCAGTCACTTGCTAAGTGAAATTTCATTTGTTGTTATTGATTGAAGAACTAACAAATGCTGTGCTCATACCCTAGACGACAAACAATTAGTTAAATCAACTAACTCGTTGATTAAATTAGCAAGACATTGTCAGAGAAACAAACGGTCAACTGAATGTTTACCCCCAACCACTAAAGTAGCCTCCATAACAGTATAAAACAAAAACCTACAAGACCAGGACAGGATATGTGAGTGATTAATGCAGACAGGACAAGCACAGACTGAGATTTATGTCAGAGATCAAAAATCTATGGTTGTAAGAGTTTGTCTTCCACAACTAAACCAAAGAGTTTGTTGGCATAATATAAAGATTGGTCCATTGGTCCAAAGAGTTTGATTGGGCTTTTAATTGCAGAATTCTACCAATTTTCCTATTAATTACTATGGCTTAGATACATATATGATATATCACGTACAAATTACAAGTAAACGACATATAACTATACAAGTATGCGTTTACCAAAAAAAAAAAAAAAAAAAAAACTATACAAGTATGCGTAACAGTCCTGTTATCGCAGCTTCTATTCTAGTTGTTCTGGAAACTTCAAGCTGCGATTACCATGAAGAAAAGGTTTGTATCATTATCAAGCAGTATACAACAAAATGTGTATTGTGACATTAGCAATACAAAAAGAGATAAGAGCGGTCTCTTAGGCATATAATATTACATTTGTACAAGAGAGCAGAAATAAATGCTCTGATTATATCTCATTGGAGAAGATACACTCATCCACGAGCTGACGGAGATTAGGATTCTCCAATGCAGCTATCACTCTTTCTTTATCATTCAGCTGTTTATTCACTGCAACAAAAAAATGACCCTAAGGTATCAAAGTTCAGAGCAAAAGACATCAACTTTCTGACGAATACAAAGATAGAAAACCAGATTTTGGGGTGATGTTAGATTAGAAGCTGAAATATAGGACCATATATTATCATTTCCAAATTTCATCCATTTTATTGCATGCTCTGCACTCGTTAAGCTTTCTAGAAAGCATACGACTTAAAGCAGCTTGAACCATGTCGGTCTAGTGGATATTTCTATAACCTCCTCACCTGAATCTTCATCGGCGTGAGAACCAGGAGAGACTCTGATATCAACCTAAATATGAGTAAAACGAAACAGAAACAATCAAACATATATAACAAGTAAGCTTTGAAAGAGTTTGTTTTAATCAGAAAAGAGCAAAGAGTTTTTTTGAAAAGCATAGATGACCAGACCTTATAATGAAGTGGCAAACATTCTTTAAGCTTAGCTCTCAAACACAGACCAATTACATTTGCCATACTACAATGCTGGATCGTCGGTGTAAACGTTATCCTGAGTTTATCACACAGCCAAAAACCCAATTTTTTTGTTAAAAGCTCTGAGTCACAATTGTTAAAGATCATATAAGTAACACACGATAGAGGCCTTAACATTTGGATCCAATTTCAATGACAAATCCATTTTAAAAAAAAAGGAAACTTTCTTCTGATAATCTACTCGTACTACACCGTCAGATAACAAGAAACTGATTGAACAATAAAACAACCAAGGATGAAGTTTATATAACTCACAGGATGCGATCGAGCTTGTCATCGACAGTGATGGAATTTTCGGACAGAACACTTAGCTGCTCCAAGGAATAAGGGTGTTCTGGATCTCTGATATCTCTTACATACTTTGTCCATTTTCGTCAAAGAATCCAAAATATACATAAAACTCCAAAAAAAGGGAGCTAAAATCCAGAAGAGCTATCAAAAACAAAAACCAAGAATTGAACTGATCTAACCAGACTCAAATAAAAGAAAGGATATCATAGATTTCGAGAGGATCAACGCCATCATCTCGATTTTGATCTTGTGTACGAACAAGCCGTTCCTTCTTAGCCTGCACAACTGGATTCGCGTTTAGCAGTCCCAGAGTCATTTCTTCTTGTGTTCTCTCTTTCCTCAAGACTTCGTTCTTAGTACGGACAACCTAATTGATTGATTAAATTAGTACTCTGCTTACAAAGGTCACGGGTTCGAATAATGGATTAGTGGACATATAAAAAAATGTTTTCTTGTTTGCTCAACGATCTTATTGGATCACAAAAAGTCTTTTTCTTTACAGTATCACAAGTACCATATCCATTGTTAAAGTAACACAAAAGAAGAATCTTTTTAAGCCTTCCGAATTGGATGAAACAGTTTCATTTATCAACATCATTTGACAAAACATTTTTCTGGGTATGATCTTTCGGTGCAAAACGGTAAACTAAAACTCCGATTCGAGAACCCTCTTGAGGATCATCACAGTGTATAACCTCAACATCGAAAAACTTCCGAGCTTTCTTGAAGAAGATCGATTCTTTCTTCCATCTTTTGAGATGAGCCATAAGAAACACTCTCTTTGACTCTTTAGCATCTCCTTCTAAGAGCATCAAACGCAGCGTTTTAAGGAGAGGGTCGTAAAGATGTTCATGGTAGACCACGTCAGACGCAAGAATTGAGTCAACGCTTTGACCCAAAGCCTCCACGTCACCAGCTTCTCCCCACCGGAGAGGCGCCACGTGGATTTTCCCACCGAACCTAGCCACGACTTCAGCGTTCGCGTCGGCGTTGAATTTGAGATTCGCGATAACGTTTGGGAGATCCGTCAATGTAACGTTTGCACCTAGCGTCGCAGCCGCCGCGATTCCGACGATCCCTGTTCCAGATCCGAGCTCGACGATGTTAAGCCGTGAAGAATCTGAGCCGTCCGATGTGAAATTCGAGAAGGTGCGAGTAAGTGGGCTGTTGCTTGGGTCACGACGGTAGTTATCGAGAAGCGTGACGAGAGTCGTTGCAGGAAGCCAGAGCTTGAAGGAGATGCCTCGCGACGGTAACTGACGAATCACAACCGTTGATTCGATCGAGTGGATGTGGTACATCTGAAGCTCCGATGCAACGTCGACTTCATTTTCTCCGATTAGAAGCATTTTCGTGTGGTCTATGCAGTCTTCTTCTCCACCATCTCCTCGGAGAGTATCAGTTCCCATTGATTTGACCAATTCCTCGCGACGGCGCCGCTTCAGTTTTCACTTTTCAACTTTCAAAATGCGTTTAGACTAGGGCACTCGAATCTATCACACGTGGAAGCTTCCCATTAGTAATGACGTCAGCAAACGATGTTCGTCCATTTTGAAAACCTCTGAGCGAGATAGAAGGTCACAGGAGTTGAATATGTGAGATCGGAGTCTTGGAGCGTTTCAGCGAGACGGAGAAAAAGAGAAAGAAGGGGGTGAAGAAATGATAAAGGCAGTGATGATGATGAACACACAAGGCAAACCACGACTAGCTAAATTCTACGATCACTTGGTCCGATGCTTTTGATATATATATATTTTTTTTCAATTCTGGATTCTTCGATCTATTGTGACCGATTCTCAACGTGGGTTTTCGCTTGGAAATTCGGTTTCAGCCTGTGGAGAAGCAACAAGAGCTCATCCGCGGCGTATTTTCAGGTTTATCCTCCTCCCTTGAATTTTCCCAGATTCCAATCAACAATCGCCTCGACATCTTCGAATCGCTGCTCCTGAACAATTTCGCAATCTTATATATCTAAGATCTCGGTCGATCGTGTGTTGTTTATGGAACTTACGCTGTATTCTGTTTTGAATTTTATTTTTTTCTTTTATCACTATGTTACAGTATTGTGCAGTAGACCTGAGAACGTAAGCAATTTTCTGGAGATCGATTCGTTGTTTGGCCCGGTAATGGCTCATTCGTTATGGTGCTATGTAATTTCAATGCTTGATTTCTCAGAAAAAAAACTTTATTTAGTATATCACAAAAATTTGTGGCGACTTATTATTTACTGTGTTTGGATCGTTTGCAGGATTCTCGGCTTGTATACAAACACTATGCTACTCTGTATTTTGTGCTTGTATTTGATGGTTCAGAAAATGAGCTTGCTATGCTTGATCTCATTCAAGGTGCGTCTTGATTTTCGTTATTTGTATGTATTGTAAGTCAATCGCTATTGTTCTTGGATTTCGATATATATAATCTAAAATGGCTTGCTTTGAAATGAGACAGTTCTGTAACTGTAGCTTTCTTTGAACATCTTGATCATTGTTTTCTTTATCGAAACACCAATTTTGCCCTTGGATATAATATTATTGCAAACGGAGATTTGAAAAATCAACGTCTTCCATCTGGAGGTTCTGATAAGTTTATGTGTTAGGTCTCAGTAAGTGTGCGTGAAGAGTACTCTGAGATTGCAATCAGCTTCGAGGAAGTAAAATATAGAAACAGAGACTATAGGAATCAGAATCTTGAGTAGAAGAATAGCACATTGTCTTTACTCTTTCATTACAGCTTTTTGCCATGAATCAAGTACAAATGTATCTGAATAGTGTCGCAGATCAGCTGGCTTGTGTAGGATAGGATGTGGTTAACAATAGCCTGGATGTTGAGTTCTTTGGATTGGTATTGGGTTGGCTCGAAAGTTGAGACTCTCTTTAATCAAATATCATTGGTGTTGTTCTTTCCTTTTAGTGAATAAGAGAGTATACTGGCTTGAGTCCTATGATAACGACTCCTAGCTTGTCACGGATGATATTAACCATTATGATTCGTTGCCAATTCTTCTGCTCATTGGCTTTTCTTCTTTAAATCTGTGAAAAATGCATCTTCCATAGTATGATGACTTTGATTTGATACTTTCATTGGCAGTTCTTGTCGAAACACTGGACAAATGCTTCAGTAATGTCTGCGAACTCGACATCGTGTTCAACTACAGCAAGGTAATGGTGTTACCAAGGATTGATTTTTTCCCGCCATATACTCGGTATTTTTAACCACAAGCTAGTGCTGAAAACTCGTTTGGACGCTTTTGGGTATAACTAAATGCAAAAAAAAGCGTGTAGTGGTAGAACTATGTGTCATCTTCTTTCTTTCATCGATTCAAATGCTGCAGATGCATGCAGTGTTAGACGAGATTGTGTTTGGAGGACAGGTACTGGAAACTAGTTCCGTGGAAGTCATGAAAGCTGTTGAAGAAATATCAAAGTAGTTCCCTCTTCTCTCTCCATCTCTCTCTCTCTCTCTCTCTCTCTACTGTTGTCTGCATTTGTGGTGCTGAATTAAACAGTTTTTCTTTCGCCATTGTGCAGATTAGAAGCTGCGTCGAACGCGATTTCGCTTGTCCCGAAGTCTGTTTCCGGATGGCGTGGCCGATAGCTTCAAACAAATTTCAATGTCTTGAGATTACTGCTAAATGGCTTTGTAATTCAATTATTCTTCTCCTTTGAGCGTGAAATGTTTTATGTTGCGTGGATGGGCTCACTGGAGTAAAGTGGGCCTGAGAATTATAATCACGAAGGGAACTGCGCGCTGTATATAAATATGAAAAAAACGGCGAGAAGTTGAGATCTATAAACGTTAAGTGGTGACCAGTTTGTGTGGGTTGAAAAAGTAGAATGGATAGGGGGCTAAAAGGCGGGTATATATAGGAAGTACGACTACGCCGAACGGCGTGCATTGTAAAAAGAGTCAAAACGGAATTCGATGGAGGGAAGAAGACTGAAGATTCGAAAAATGGTTTTGAAGTGCCAATTCATATCAAAATACTATCATTCTGCCTTTTGAAATTCTTATGATCCATCCTGCAATTTCCAGTGACAGGCTTTTGACCTTTTTATAACCCAACAGGCCAATAGTACTGTCTCTATGTGTATCTATAATTTTCTATATGCAAAAAATTAAAAACCTTTTTTTTAACGTTAATTCAAAGTTTTTTTTGGTTAACCAAATGTAAATTTTGAATCCCAATTTAACGATCAATTCTCATTGTATACAACTTTTTTTAGTAGAGGTGAAACAGTTTTGGGAAGGTATGTTGGATCTTTAATGTAGTTTCAATATAATTATAATAATAATTCGATGATTATCCGAATTAAGAAGATGGAATGTCTTCCTCTTTATGCTCCAAAGCTATTGGGCTACAAGAACAAGAAAAAAGTTGAAAAATTTGTGTTGTGTTGAAGACAAAAGAATATAAGTGGAAGATTCAAAGTGGAGTGATTTAATCGGGAAACGTTAAGAGCAAAAACATATATGTAGAAAAAGAGAAACTTGTTGGGTAAAGATGATACAACAAATCCAATATACATTTGTGCCCTAGAAGAATTTGGTCAAGCTATCAAAGATGTATCATGGACCAAAGTGACTACCTTTGATCATATTTATATATACATATCTTATGTTTTTTTTTTTGTATCATGATTGATACCTCTCCCAATCTTGGGGCATTCCTCTAGTTGGTCCAACAATTTTCTTTTTCCACTTTTGCCCTTTTCACTTACATTGGACCACTCCCACATTTGTTTCTCTTTTTTTTTTTGCATCTGTCTCTTTTATCTCATTTGATATATGCGATTGATTCATCCATTACCCATAAACGAATAAAATGCGATTGATTCATCTAAATCCACTACCCCCTAAGATTTTCAAACATATAAAAACTTACAAACATTAAATTTTACGTAAATATTTTCGGGTTTACTTTTTAGATAATTAAAAAAAATTAGAGTACAATATTTATGTCATACCAACATCAAGATTGTTATGATAAATGTATTGTTTAAGGTGATTTGTGTTATCTTTTTAATTTTAAAAAATAAAAGTAAATATGGAGCTACACCTATGTTCCAGTCAAACCATACTACTTGACCAAATACAAAAATATATCTGAATATTTTCAAATACAAAAGATTTTATAACATGATAAAACCTTAGGAAATGTGAAGGGACGCTTTGGAGGGGACAACATGAGGTTACAGGAGGCGTAGACACAAAAACAATAACATACGACAGCTGGAATTTGCAGTGTTATAACCGTTTAACGAAAATAAATCACAGGGCATATGGATATGCAGATGCTAATTTGAAAAGAAAAAGAAAACATCAAATCGAGTGACACGTTTTATATTGTGCAAATAGGCTTCTAAAATTCCAACAAATTGGTCTGGATAGAAACCAAAGTAAGTCATCATAACGATTTTAGTGGCAATATTTTAAAAATATAAAATATAAATAATTGTATACTTAAACTCCAAACTTCTTTTATTTTAATTTATAACAGCAAACTCGACAAAAGTACATCAAGAACATGAAGATAGATTAGGCTAATGTAATTGTGAATCGAAACCTAGCTAAACGCAATTACACGCAAACATCTTAATAAGTGATTGTAAATGAAAAATATAACAATTTCCACGAATGAGAAATTTATGTTAACGTACATTGTGCCATAGTATACTAATTCAGTCGAAACATATACTAATTAAATCCTTCAAAGACTCAATCCATATAATTAAACCCTATATTTTTGTATAAAAAATAATAATATATATATATACAGGTATATATATATATATATTGATCTACAGACCAACTGGCCTATAGACAACAATGTTTTACACATTATTTTTTCTGTGTATAATATTAAAGTAGAAAGCATTCTTACCCTATAATGATTTTTCATTTTTTAAGAACGCATACCATACAAACAGAATTTTCAAAAAAAAAAAAAAAAAAAAGAGAAAGCAGAATCCATCAAAAGGGCAGAGAGAAGAAACATTCCAGTCGTGTTTTGTAACTTTTGAGGAATGTCCCGTTTTTTTTTTAATTAATGTGACCAAGACGACTCTTAAACCAACACAAACTATAATTAAATTAAACATTAATTAAATTTGTCGTTTAGTGACTTATCATTTGATTGCTTTACATGCATGCATGCGCAGAATTAAAATCTCGCGGCTCAATCCACGTGGCACCCTGATTAACGACAAACGGATTAATTCTACTAATCGACTCGTCGTCACCAAAATACGATCTCTCGATCTCTCTCTCTCTCTTTATGTTTCTTGGAACTCGCGTAACTTTTTTGGGAACGTTGAGGGTCCCACCGAATCCACCGAAGCCAACATCATCATCATTTGCATTTGCATCATCATCAAACACCGTGTAGTTTTACTGCTCTCGCACTGGACTACGAGCCGGTCTCTTCCTTTTTTTCTTCTTGTTTTTTTTAAGTCTTCCTTCCTTTTTCTGTTGGGTTTGCGTATGGTCGTTTTTTTTTTTTTTTTAGGATTTAGGTATCTGGGCCTCAGCACCCAACTATCACCGCGTCCAAACGGATTTGATGTGGTCCTAGAAGCGGGAGGTCAAATGGAAGCCATGTTAAATTCACTGTAGCCAAGAATCGAACCCGGATGACGGAACTCACAGCCGTGAGCCCATTATTTTTAATAGTTAAAATTCTTGTTCACAGTCCACACAAATGTTAATATATACAAGCTGATCTGTAAATTCTAAATTGATCAGTTTCTTTCGTTCATTTATCTTCTTGATCCACTCAGAAAAAATGTCACTTTAAAATTGTGGTTTGATCAAAATCTTTTTGTTTTGCGGTTTTCTGAGCTAGTTTGTTTTCTTTCAAGCTAGTTTAAAATTTTCATTTTTCAATAAAAAGATTTATAAATATCCAATGTATTGGAAAGTTTAAAAATGTGTGGTAAAATGGGGGAAACGTGTGAATGTAGTACTCCAGTTTTTACTTTTTAGTTTGTGAATTGTCACGGCATAAACTATTTTTCTTAAATTAGATGAGTTCTTTTGTGATAAATTTATAATTAAATTATATTTCCATATAAAGCAAATCCCGGGGAATAATTACGGAAAGTCGATCTCGTGCCTCAGTTTAACTATACGTAGTTTATTTATGGGCATTAGCGAAATGCTTGGTTTATTCATATCACTATATAACAACGCGCCGTTTAAGCCCGTGAGTTAAAAAAACTTGTGGTTGGATGGGACTTGGGAGCGTATTGATCACGGGTGGTTGGGTCGCGTGAGGTATAAGTAGCTTTGCATGTAGTGGCGAAACGTAACGCTTTGTGTCTCGGGGTAATCACTGTTTTACGTTTCGAGTTTAACAAAACTACTATAAATATAGATTACGTACAATAATTAGAGTTATTAATTGTATAAATATAAACGTTCGACAGAGCATCTTTTGGAAAGTGGTGGTCGTCCCATAAGTCGAACTAAGTTTCGGCAATCTCAAGACGATCTGATTTTACCTTTTTATTTTTAAATTTATTGTTTTTCAAATATTTTTCTTAAATGTTCGGAATTGTTATGTAACTTGCGAAACAACAAGATAGCTTAGTAAACAGGATCGTGTTTTGATCAATTTTATTGTGGTTCAGTAGATTAGACATGTGGATTTAGGCGATGATTTGAGTTTTCCTGTTTCAATTTCAATTATGAATGACCATTTATATACTTCTTTATTAACAAGAAAATTTATATATTCTGTTTTTAAAAAAATAAAAAAATTATATTTGTATGAATTTTTTATTATTTCTTCCATTTTATAGTTGACGTTTTATGATTAATTTTTTGTCTTAAAATAAATAATTGTGTAAAAAGTAATATCAAAAAACTTGTTTGTCTTCATATTCATTAATAAACTAAAACTTAAACAATACTCGCTCCGTTTCACAAAGAGTGTTATTTTGACTCTTGGTTTTTGTTTCACAAATAGTGTCATTTTACATTTTTAATGTAATTTTTTAAACTAAATCTAAGTTTTATCCCTACTATTTTAACCTATTAATTAGAGAGATAGTGTATTAATAAAAGACATAAAAGAGATTTACAAGTTTTTTTTAATTTGTGTGAAAAATGTCGAAATGACACTTTTTGTGAAACAGAAAGCGTAATAAATAAAGTCATAAACTATGATTCTCTTATAACGAAGAGGTAAAAATAAATTAATAGTTAAGAACCAATAAAAATATAGTACACGTAGTTAAATGAATTTGTTTCGTTTACTAATTTTACATTTTTAATCCGTATCTATTTTATTTTGAAAGATTTAGATTATCAACCAAAATTTAAAACTTATCATTTTTTATAATTTCATTTTTGTAGATTTGTTTTTGCAACTAGTCTTAAAAAGTACACATAGTTGAAAAATGACTAAAACTTGAAACAAATTTAATTAAATTGCATGTAAAAGTGCAAAATATTTATTTTATTTTTTTGTAATATTGTAGAATACCATAGTAGCTCAATTTAAATTCTTATTTTCAGATTATGAATAAGTACACCTTCTGTGATTATCCATCAGAATATATACAAGCATTTCTCCATACCATATCATTATAATTTGGTTACAGTGAAAAAAAAAGGTTGTCATGTGGTATTACTATTTAGGTATAATGATTTAAGAGGTGGGTCCAATAGCTTTTTCTTTGTTTCTTTTCACTAGTTCAAGATCAAATTTATGGGGAGTATTATTAGTTCTTTGACCTTTCCTTTTTAGAGAGTCCTTCTTTGACCCATCAAGATTCAAGAGCCGAATCTCTCTCTCTTGCTAAGCTAAGATAACATGAAAAATGGGAAAAGGATATTAAATATAAAAAGAGATATGTGTATGCATAGGTTAATTGGAGTGTTGCTTTGATGATTGTAGGAAGGTACTTCACTTGAATAGAGAGGATTCTTCCCTTTATCTTTTGGGTTCTTCACAATCTAATCTATTAGCTTTTCTTTTCATGCAATATTTTTCTTGTTACTCTAAAAATTCATCCAAATCTTCCTGGATATTCTCATGTCATTATGATTCTAACTTCGTATTCTCTTTTTATTAAAAACCCCACAAAGAATTGGATTCATAGGGTTTCGGTACGTTACTCAACCATACTACGACCATGATTGGTTGGTTCTAACGAGATTATTGAAGGGTTTTTTTTTGTTAAACGTTTATACTTCACAAAGACTATTTAAAAATGTTGTGTATATGGTTTTTATCTTAATTTTTTGATCTAAGCCCTTATAGCATATTTTATAAACGTTGCATTTGTTTGTTAAATGAAATTCTGATAGAACACAGTAAACACACATATATAAAATATGTAAAATGTAACAAACAAATTTTTAAAAAATGTTATGAGAGAGGTAAATATTGAAAAAATTATTTTTATTTGTATAGATATTAATCAAAATAATATACCATTTCAACTTAGGAAAATCATGTCCAGAATATTTAAAATAAGTTTGTGTGGTCGGACAATAGTTGTCTTAATATATGGTGTAAATTCGTTCTCTTTCTCTTCGGTTCTCATTTGGAATAATTTTAATATGTGTAGGTAAACCAAGACTGGAGTTTCGGTTCACTTAAATATATGATTGGTTGACTTTCTTGGTCGGACTAGAATTAGCTTTAAGATTAGTCAGACTCGTAATTGTTTCCGACTGATTGTGTTGGTTTAATCCGTACGATGCAAATTGAACGTCACACCTTCAAGTTCGGTGTTAGGGCTCGGATAACCCAATTTTATTGAATATCGTGGTTCTAATTAAACCTATAGCTACGAACATTTATGTTATTCCATCGTTAAATCAACAATCAACCTGATTTATCTCTCTGATTATGTGACATCTCACTCACATGATAACAGGGGCTGATCTATGTTGTAGGGCATATATTAGTCACTTGCCCCAAATTCGTTTTATAAATTCACTTAATTACGTATGAAAAATGATTTTATTGGTTAATTTGGGTACGTTTTTCATATACCATCCTCAAGTACTCAAATACAAAGGCCCCATAACACTGATATTTATCAGATTGTAAGTTTCCTGATTTATTCCGGAAGTTTTAGTTTTTGTAAAATTTATTTCCTTTTGTTTGATTGCTTTTTCCTATCAGATAAGAAATTTCATTGTACAATATTTCTCATGACTAGAAATCATTTTTAAGAACGTAAAAACATTAAATTAGATTATTAGATATATATATATATATATATGTGTATTTATCGCTTTGAAAGATGTTTGTTATAATGATCCACCACCAGTCCACGAGCATATCTAACTGAAGCTCTTATCTCTTACCATCCATCTACCGATGTACACATGTAAGAAATCGAGAGTCCATGCTTTGAAAAAATGAAGGGTTTTAGTTATTAAAGCATAAACATACAAATCCATTAATAAATAGGGGACGAACGAAGACTAGTATTCGTTGACGACAAGAGTAGAGTAGACTCTAGCTATAGCTACAAGTTTTGAGGAAATCTAATAACCAAATCTGAGTCATTTTTACTTACATCATCATGGATCATCATTAACCACATGAGGCTGAGCAGATATCGAACGTGTGATGGCGATGTGGAAGTAAAAGGACGAGGCCACGCGCGGATGAGCAGGAGCGCGTGAGATTCAGGGTTTTAGGGCAGAGATACGGAAAGAGACAGAGGTTTATAGCATTATATTGGAAGAGAACAAATAAAAATCAAAAATTGAGCCTCGTGATCGGAGATTTTTTTGCAGTGATGACTGTACTCTTCTCCCTCTCCTCTCTCCCCCTTGTCACGTGGGCTAAATTTTGACCACCCTTCTTCAGTGACCATCAACATCACATCACTCTCCTTCTTCTTCTCGATTTTTTTTTTGCATGGTTTAGTTTTACTCCACAAAACCCGATAATTTTCAAATCCTTCTTACAATAATACTTTATATGTAGATCTAGTAAACATTCGTGTGTGAGTGACCTAATAATTACTTTAAAAAGCAATAACGAATTAACAAGAGTTGTAAGTATGATGGTCCAAAAATTGTATGTTTTTCATCCGACCCCACCATCTCATTTATTAATAACATTAAGATCTACCATAACTATTTAATTTGGCCTATTTAGTTAAACCAATTTTTTTGTTTTCTTTGCTAAAATGCTTTAAACCAAACTTCAATCTCTAGTATTTGGAAGCACGCAAATGAATGATTTCATCATTTTAGCATATAGTACCATATGTGTTGTTCATCTTAACTTAACCATCTAAATCCGATCGAAGCTAAGTTTACCATGTACTTCCGAAGTTTGGCATCCATCGTCCAGTTCATACGTTTGCTCGAGATAAGTTTCTCTGCATAGTTTCGATTTCTTTTACTTATGAATTTGAATATTTTTTGTTGCAATTTTTTCTTATAATTGGAGAGTAACGAACATAAATGCACACTGATTCTCATAGTATGCGAAGAGCTGAGTATTAATGTTTAATAAATTTGTATGCCCAATCATGATTAAAATTGCTGTGAAAAAAAAATCAAACCTTAATTTCTTAATTTTCAAGGTGAATCATTTAACAATAGCCCAGTCAAAAGGATCAAACTTGCCTCGCTAGATCTGTCCTACAACAGATTATAAAGTTTTTAATCTGTTTTGACTCATCCCGTAAAAATTTTAAACATAAAATATTTTACCGCAACCACACGTGAATAATTCGTAAATATTTAAATAATTAATAAAATAAATTATATATATTTAACAAAAAAATATTTTTAAAAATAAATATGATAAAACATAAAACATAAATTCACAATATTCTTATAAAACCTTAAAAAAACTAATTTATATATATTACCTAATATTTTAAAATTTTAGTAATATTTGTTAAAGTAATGTACATTTATTAATTTTTTAAAAAATTAGCGGATAATCTGCAAACTTACAAAATAATTTTTTCATAACATATCCGCTTCACATTTTAAAAATCTTCATCCGAAAAACCCATTTTTTGAGAGATAAATTTTTTAACCCGCATTCGCTCTACGATGGATTAAACGGGCAAGACCATGGGTTATATGACTCAAATTGATTGAACCATTCAACGATACTATAACCCCACCCCCTGATTAAATTTGTTTATATTCCTATTGATATTTTCATAATGTGTGTCGTCATGTCATATCCGTATCTTATCGTCCATTGTCTGAAGGTTATCACCTCCTTTAGGAATATCGTTGTTTTTTAAGCTGAAAATAGAAAGCATAAGCTAATTATTTTGTAATAGGTTTATACTGATCGAATTAAGTATCAATACAATCACACAGATTCTATACAGAACAAGCAGGTGTTATGTAAGTATACAGTGATTAAAATATTCTATACAGTAATTAAAATATTTCTTTTAATTTAGCTGTCTGAAGAAACTTGATAGTATCATCGTATTTTGTAATTAAAAAAAAACATAAAAAAGCAAGCAAACCAACCCCATTTGAGTAAATGATAGTAAAAAGCTGCGTCCCCACATATTCTATTGATTTTAAATATTCGTTTTACTATAGACCTGCATATACACTTTTGATTCTATATATAGGTGTGAGACCCTCTTCTCCATTCTTCACTTCACTCCAACGTGAAAGCCTGCATCTTAAATTTATCACCTCATATTTTCTTTAACTTCTTTTAATCTAGACTTAGGGTTTTCGAAGTTAGAACGAGAGAGAAGAGAAAAGTGTGTGTGAGAGAGAGAGATGATGCAGACTCCGTACAATACTTCAACGCAGGGGCAATATTGTCATTCTTGTGGAATGTTCCACCACCATAGCCAAAGCTGCTGCTACAACAACAACTCTAACTCAAACGCCGGCTCTTACTCGATGGTGTTCTCCATGCCAAACGGCGGCGGTTTCGAGCAGAACGGCGAGGATTATTACTCTTCCTCCGTCGTTGACTGCACCCTCTCTCTTGGAACCCCTTCTACTCGGCTTTGCGAGGAGGACGAGAAACGCAGACGCTCTACTTCCTCTGGTGCTTCCTCTTGCATCTCCAACTTCTGGGACTTGCTTCACACCAAAAACAACAACAGCTCCAAAACGACGCCGTGTAGTAACGTCCCTTCTTTCTCCACTGCTAATCCTATCAAGCCAACACGCGGTTGCTCCGGCGGTAACGGCGGTGGTAGTGGTGGTGGCGACTCTCTCCTCGCCAGACGCTGTGCCAACTGTGACACCACTTCCACTCCACTATGGAGGAATGGTCCTAGAGGCCCCAAGGTGATTAATTTCCATTAAATCATTATGAAAATTCAACTTCTTATGAATAATCAACAAATAAAACAAAGATTGCCAAAAAAAGACATTTCATCCTTTTGTGTTCTTCTCTTTAACCAATACTAGTATTTTACTGTCCCTAACTCATTTATTGAAAATAGCATTAAATAGTGATTTAGATATGGTTAAATAAGGTGATTAGTTTTCATTTATATCCCTTAAATGTAGTTTTAAAAAACAATTCAAATGCGACCTCGTATTTAAATAACCAACAAAAAAAAACATTTTCAAAAGAAAACATTTCATCCCCATTTTTTTGAATATTTCCGTTTCTATGTAGCTTTATTTATTGAAAACAGCATTAACTATTGATATTGATGGTTAAATGATATGGATGGTTTTGGAATTTACAGTCCCTATGCAACGCATGCGGCATTCGTTTCAAGAAGGAAGAGAGAAGAACCACGGCGGCTTCAGTGAACGCCGTCGTCGGAGCTCCACCGGTAGCAACCGATCATTACGGTCATCACAATGCCGGCTACAATAATTACAATACTACCACTGGTAATAATAATAATGGCACTCCGTGGGCTCATCACACGACGCAGAGGGTTCCGTGCAATTATCCGGCAAACGAGATCAGGTTCATGGACGATTACGGAGGCGGTGGAGCTATCAACGGTGACTCCGACGGTTCTCTCGGCGGCGTTCCGTTTCTTTCGTGGAGGCTTAATGTGGCGGATAGGGCAAGTCTTGTCCATGACTTTACCAGATGAAAAAAGAAAAAGAAATTGACGTTAGATTCTTAAAAGTTTCCATGTGTTTAATTACTTTTATTAAGTCTAGTTTAAAAAAATGAAGAAAATGTTTTACAAAAAAAAAGAGAAGTGTATATCGAGAGACGATGTTGATGGTATTGATAGCGACGGTCTAACTTATGATGGTTTATCTATAAAGTAACGTTCTGGTCAATTTTTAAATCATATTTCTATTTTTTTTTCTCAAAATTATTGTGGAATTTTTCTCTGCCTTTCGTCTTAAAAATGAATAAAATTGAACGACAGTTTACGTGATGAAATATATAAGTATTAAACATCAAATGCACACAGTGATGTAATCAAAACATTCGAGTGTTTTTAGGGGAAAAGAAAAGAAAAGAAGATGTACTTAGAAAAAACGCAGACCAAAAATATAGACATCGGATATAACTCTTTTAATGTATATAGTTTTTTGGTTGAACGGAGAAGTTTCAGTTCCACCTGAGTCCCTGAAATTCACAACTGAGACTTTAATTATTATTATTGTTTTTTTTCTTTTTAATTTGGTTAAAATAAGAAAAATAAAAATAAAAATTGGGTGGTTATGTGTTTGGTAGTGAAGATTGAAATCTGATCGTCGAATTGGGAGATTAGATTCTGATCGTACCAATGTGGGTTTACTCATGTCTGGGTACTGTTGTGTTTCAGTTTGGATCAGAGCATTGTAGTGATTTAATGAACTTATTTTTGTCGTATTATGCTCTGTTTCTCTCCTTTATATTTTGACCATCGTTTTGTCCTTTTCTATTTACCTCTTCTTGACCTTTTGTTCGTGTCAATATGCGCTCAACAGAATATTTTCGTTTTCATTTTTTATTTTCTTTCTTTATATTATTATTAGTTTTCCGATTTTACTGAACCGATTCTGCAACATTGTTTGTACTTACCAGCTTTTAATCTACTCTGCACGATCACACACCAAAAAAAATCTTACTATTATTATTATACTACTTTTTTTCTATCCGGTCGTCGTCGACAAATATTCAACTTTTTCAGTCTTCCAGACTCTCCACCATCCACCAGAAATGATATTTTACTTTCTATGTGCGATAAGTTTTGTGTAATTGGGCTAAAAATGGGCCCAGTTAAGCGTTTAAGTCGGGCTTAAAGCAAGGAGATATATATCCGCGGTCTGTAATAGTCACTTATAGTATCGACGACTATTATATGTTTTTGCAGTGATAGCGACCACCGATATTTGTCACCGACCAAAAATCAACAACATTTGAATGAATGACGATCTTGTTTGTTTCGTAGTTGTTACTCCAATGACATGTTTCAGCAATTAGCGATTAAAATTTTCGAAGATTTTTTTTTTTTTTTACTTTTTGAATTTTAGTGACACTTGTCGTTGTTACTAAAGATAACGAAACGAACACGATTTACCCGTTAGTCATATTGGCCATATCGCTAAAAACGAGGAAACGAGTAATAAAGTAAAATTGGGCCCGAAAGAGTTTTATTGGGCTAATTTTGGGCCCATTGATATTGCTTGATGCTCTCAATTAAGAATTTGGTTAGACTTAGAGAAAATTCTGAGTCTCACATTGCTAAAGAGGTTGATGATCACCGGACCACTGACCAATTCTGCCGTCGCCATGTCTCTCCGCAAAACCATTGCCGCCGTAAATCGACCTTCGTCGCCGCCGGATTCCTCAGTTGCCGCTGTTAATCTCCAAGTTTCAGAGCCCTCTCGTTCTACCTCTTCTTCTTCTAGAATCACATTCCGACCCCGTAAAATCCGGAAAGTCTCGTCAGTTCCTCTCGATCCGTCGCCGATAATGATCGCCGCGTCTTCTCTATCGTCTAAATCGACGGTTGATATCGCCCTCCGTCACCTACGGAGCTCCGATGAAGTGCTCGGAACCGTAATCGCAGCTCACAACGATCCTCCGGTGTTCGATTCAAGCAGCACTCCGTTCCTCTCCCTGGCGAGATCCATTCTCTACCAACAGCTCGCCACCAAAGCAGCGAAATGCATCTACGATCGGTTCATCTCTCTGTTCGACGGCGGAGAATCAGGTGTTCTCCCTGAAGCCGTTATCTCAATCTCCGCCGTCGATCTTCGTAAGATCGGCGTCTCCGGTAGGAAAGCCAGCTACCTCCACGATCTAGCCGGTAAATACACAAGCGGCGTGATTTCCGATGAACTGATTCTCGGAGTGAGCGACGAAGAGCTGATCGAACGGTTGACGTTGGTCAAAGGAATCGGAGTGTGGACTGTGCACATGTTCATGATATTCTCGTTGCACAGGCCTGATGTGTTGCCCGTGGGAGATCTCGGTGTGAGGAAAGGAGTTAAAGATCTTTACGGTTTGGAAGATCTTCCTGGTCCGTTGCAGATGGAGCAGCTTTGCGAGAAATGGCGACCTTACAGGTCCGTTGGCTCATGGTACATGTGGAGGCTAATCGAGTCTCACAAGACATCTAAGACCAAACTGTCTAAGTAGTAAAGACACATTCATCTGACTGGTAATAACCATTCTCTGCCATTGATTGCTCTGATAGGAGTTAGGAATTAGAGCTGATTGATATATGTATATAAACAGTCTTGATTCTTTCTAGTGTTATCACAAGTAGATTTCATGCTTGACTTGGAAATTTGAACAGCTACATAATTAGAATGGCTAAGAGAGATTTACTAGTTAAGTTTAACATTTATTTGAAGTAAGTTTCCTGCAATTGGTATATGACTTGAGATTTAGTAGCTTTTTTTTTTTTTTTTGTATATCTAGCATCAATCCTAGTAACATGGCTGATGGTATTTTTCCTTTCTCACTGAAGCTTTCTAAATCTAGCATCAATCATGGTACTGTGATTGACTGTAATTGATCTGGGATCATTTCATACTCAACACCCAAAGACCCCACTTGTTCTTGGTCGGCTAGCTAATCTGATCATGTGACGAAGAAGCTATTCCACGCCCACCACTTTTTTTTTTTTTTTTTTTTTTAATCTTCCCTTCTCTTCCAAGCATGCTTCACTTGCTGCAAAATCTCGAGTTGTCCTTGTTTTGTTTCCGCGACTTTGCAAATTAGAGCACGTGAGGGAAACCCCATTTGTACTTTAACCTTAGGATTCCTATGATTGTTTTTAACTTGTAACACACTATGGGGAAATATGTATCATATCTAGTTTCATTTTTGCTTGGATTCGTTGCTTAGAGAGAGAGCATGGCTTTATTTACCAATTCCTTATATTGGGCTTGGGCCAATGTCTCAACCTCCCCCATTAGTTAAACCAGAAAGCTTGGACCTGATTTTGCCATGCCATGGTCACATATGATAAACAAGAGCAGCATTTTTTAAAGAATTGGGCGCAACGCTTGCTTCTTTAATTTGGTGAGTTTTTTTTTTCACTTATGGAGATAATTACTAAACTAAAGTTTAAAGATGTCACGCGTAACATTGATCAACCTCTTGAAAGTTTGTATGGCAAATCTGTTTTCATTGATTACAAATATTTGGTAAATAAGAAAGATCATCATAAAAGTGCAACACAGCTGTGGCCTGTGGGAAACAAAGAATCTGAAAACAAGACATGAGGCAGCATGTGGAGATAAATAAAAGTGCAGGTCCTTGTTTGTGCTAATGTGGACCAGCTTTTCGTTCTTTCACACTTTAATTCCTCAACCCTCCCCACCAGAAAAATAATTTAATGTCTTCTCTTTCAAGACTATGATTAACTCTGATTAGTTGCGACAGAAAAAAAAAACTCTGATGAGTTTATTTACTTATTGTTAATGCTTAACCAATAAAATAAATATCTCTATTAGAAACCCTAATTCCATTGGTATGGGAAATTGAAGCTGTAGTAAATACAATTAATCTCCATGCAAACCCCAAGCCAACACAGTTGTTGATATTATTTTCTCATAACTATTGTAACATTAATTGATTCGGATAGAGAAGTTTTTAAGCGTCATACATTATACAAAAAGTGGATAAAGATTTTATTTTTTTAGTCTTTTACAAGAAGTATTTTAATGATATGTTCAAATTATTATTTCTACCTATAAATGTGACCTAATGAACACACGATTTCAATTTAGGTTGTATTGATTAAATAACACATAATTTTAGCTAAAATAAATTATTGATTGAATTTTCTTATAAAAAATAGAAATTATCTTAGAAAATGAATGCATAAGTTCAATAAGTTTTTTCTCCAACTCTCTTCACACAACCTAAAGTCTTTACTAGTTTGTAATAATAGTTTGACTAAGCTGAGTTTTTGCAGACACACATTAATTAGTAACACCAATACCATCATCACAAAAGAAAATAGAGAAATATAGAGGCAAATGCAATAATGGGAGATGGGCCTAAGTTGCAGATGATGAGAGATAACAAACATATGACAATGTCTCTAAATTAAGAGGCACCACCACCACCACTCAGAACTCTCTCTCTCTCTCTCTCTCTAGTAGGTTTGTGTTTTTAAAATCAATATTTTGTTGGATTTTCATGTGAAATTAAACTTGATGGGTGATAGGAAACAGATGCACACACGTCATCACCACCACCGTTTCTATTTCTCCCTCTCCTTCAATATCCATCTCATCTTGCACACTGCTATTTGCTTAAACAATAAGCTCCTATAATCTCTGCAGGTGAGTCTAAAATCCATCAGCTTTCCTCTTTAAGTTCCTAATTAATTAATAAGAAATTATTAAACATTATCCAAATGAGAGATTTTTGCATGCATTATAGTGATGATTATAATAACTAATGATTTTAACAAAGTTTTGTTCCTTAGGGGTCAGATTTACAATGGATATTGGAGGAAAAGGTAATGCACTTACTTCCATGGTCTCAACCACAACCTTTGAAGCAAAACCACATACCAACCCGGATCCGGAAGCCAAACCCGGTTCAGATCTGATCTCCAAACCTCCCACGGTACACGCCGTCAAGAAAGAAAACCAAAAACCGAGGACGCGTGGCGACCAAGCAGCGAGGTACAAGGAATGCCAGAAGAACCACGCGGCCTTAACCGGAGGACACGTGGTGGACGGATGCTGCGAGTTCATGCCCGGTGGAGAAGAAGGTACGCCCGGAGCGCTAAAATGCGCAGCCTGCAAATGCCACCGTAGCTTTCACCGGAAGGAAGTGTACGGACACAGAAACAGTACTCAAGAGCTGATAGCTCCGGCGTTTTACTGCAGTAGCGGCTCGTACAAGGCGATGCAGCCACGTGGAATGCATCCAGCGGGCGAGGTTGGACGGAGGACTTCTTCGTCGAGCGAGGATATGAAGAAGATTTTGAGTCATCGGAACCAGAATATTGATGCGAAGGGGTCGTCGATGATGATGATGATGATGATGAGGAAGAAGAAGAGGGTGAGGACAAAGATCAACGAAGAACAGAAGGAGAAGATGAAGGAATTTGCAGAGAGATTAGGGTGGAGGATCCAGAAGAAAGACGAAGAAGAGATTGATACGTTTTGCAGGTTGGTGAATCTGAGGAGACAGGTTTTTAAAGTGTGGATGCATAATAACAAGCAAGCAATGAAGAGGAACTGCAACACTAGTGATCTGCAAAAATGAAACTAAATCCTGTTTTTTGGCTTTAAAATTACTCAAAAAATTTTAGAATTGTAGATGCAAATCTGGACAACAGAAGCGTCTATTATGTTTTGATTCCTTATGTTTTTTTTTCTTTTTCAATAGTTTTGTGGTTGCAACGAAGTGATAAGCCTATAAATAAAAAGGGATAAAAGCTTTTATAGAATAAATTACATAATAAGCAAATTTGAACAAATTAGCTGGAATAGCTCAGTTGGTTAGAGCGTGTGGCTGTTAACCACAAGGTCGGAGGTTCGACCCCTCCTTCTAGCGTTTTTTTTGCAAATTAATTTGACTCCTTTAAAAAAAATTGTAGCTTAAATCATGTACATATTGTACTCGTGTAGTTTTATATTTGCTCCTGATTATTAGGAATTGACCGGTTCATATATGACGAAACCTTCCGACCGATATAAAGTATAGGCTATATACAAATACAGTTACACTTGAAATTGTGAACTTGATGTTAGCTCAAGAAGTTTATACTTGTCTTTTTCTTGATTTGTGGTTATTCTTTGTTGGGTAGAAAAATAATGAAGAAGCATGATGTATTTGTTGATTCTGATTAAAAAAAAAAAAAGAAGTGTATTTGTTGACACTAAAGACAGGGGAAAGATAGCGAGGAAGAGAGTCAGAAAGCAACACTTCTTGCCTCTAAGAAGAACAACAAGAACAAATTCACTATTGAAAATGGTTTGGTTCTCTAAAACAAAAGATTTGTTTGCAATACACCGAACTTGATATAATCTCCGTACTATATGGTTATATGATCAATTTAGTCTATCTTGACTATACGTGGATTTGGAAACAAGTGCTTCAGATATTTATTAGCAAATGGTTTCTGAGAGGTTTCCTTTTGATCTTGTAAGTTTTCGACAAAGTTGCAACCTTTTTTTCCTTCTTTCCAAGGATAATAAATTGTTGGAATTGGATGAGACAAAGAAAGTTAGTTTTGCACACGACACAAGTTATAGCCTAAACTCTAAAGCCATTGCCCATTTGAATATGTCTAAAAGATGTAGACGTAATAGTCAGCATAAAACACAATTGACCGGCGATTAAATAGGGACGAGATGTATACATCATGTGGGTGTAACATTAACACATGCTTTTTTTTTTATTAAATCATACACATATTTAATTTTGTTAGTTGGAAGATCTACACATAAATAAAAGTCAACAGATCTACTATTTTCCTTTTCATCACAAGGCAAGCTTGGCCTACTTACTTTAAATAAACACCATCAAGAGAAAGAGTCACGAACACACCAAACAACCCAAAAAAAACAAAAGAACTCGGCCTTTTTTTCACCATACCACCATGTTTAGAGCCATGAGCACTAGGAAGACCCACGGCGGCTACGAAAAGCTCGGCGAAGAAGAACCGAGACTGAAGAAGGTCGCGAGCGTTCCCGCTAGTGTTTATGGTAATTCAAGAAACCCTATTCAAGAGGTGAAGAAGACGCCGACGGCGAAACCAACCGGTGGTTCTGTTCATCCTTTGCTAAGTTTCTTTGACGTTCGTTTTCAGAGGAAGAAGAAGACCACGAAGAAGAAGAGTTTGGCGACATCGAAGCCGGAGTTTGCGAGGTATATGGAATATGTGAAGGAAGGAGGTGTGTGGGATCCGAATTCTAACGCACCTGTGATTCATTACAGATAGATTCGATGAAAAAAAGATGAATAAACACTTTGTATATTGTTTTTTTTAATATATATATATATAATCTATGAGGAAAAAAAAAACAATTCGTGATTCGATTCAAAAGATGGTTCAACCTATGAATTTGTCATGTTTTACGAATTGATGTATTAAAAAGTTGAGTGTTTAGTACACTTTCACTGAGTTTTCAAGAATAAGATAAATTCAAGATCCAATAGCTTATTGTGATTAATAACTTGGTTTTGATTTTCTTAAATATATAAAGATATGTTTATGAGAATCGAATCAATTCGTAATTGCTGATATAGGAGGTCCAGAGTTGCTTGCTTTGAATCAGGTTCCATATTCTTGATTTAATCACACCTTTACTTTTTTGTTTTAAAAATTCAAAACAAAGGGAAGAAAGTTTCAAAATTTCAATGAGAATGCATTTGATTTTTTCTTCTCATCAAATAGTAGAGTTATAGAAAAAAATATTATAATAGTCTCCTTTATATGGAAGACCAGATTTTAAAAACTATATTTTTGTTAACAAATTTTGAAAACTCTTGTAAGCGTGTTCACATGGGTCACGTTTAAGAATTGGCTCTAAAAAACATCAAATTCCAGATTTGAACAAGACAAAACAACTTTTTAAAAATATTTTCAAATCGTTTTCAAAAAATGGGCTTTAAAGATTCGTGAATAGACAATTTGGGCCATGGGTTATAAAGTTAAAAACCAAATTTTTGCTTTAGGACCTAATGTTGCCACGTCACCGTTTTTATGACGTAATTGAATATTCGAGATAGGACCAGTTCATAAATATGACCCACACTTACGAGATCCCTTGGACGACGTCGTTTCGATCGCTCTCGAAACCCTACCGTTGTTATTTACACAAAATACCCCCTCTTTATCGCGCCGACCTTGCTCGCAAGTCATACCGTAAAAGGCTATATCCGTCTTTTCAGATGTTTCCAAAAGACACGTTTGGCTAAAATGTTCGACGACCAAGGAAGGAGTAAAGAGGATTAGTTTTTTAAAATTAAGAGATTAGGATAAAATAAATGAATTTGTTAAGAAATGGGTCGCCAAGAATAGGGGAGGAAGCAAAGAAAAAGAGCGTCTTCAAATCAAATATTTGCGGAGAGACAAAGCGGAGGTCTCTCTCGTTTGCGATATAAAAAGCCTTGGAGAAGAGGTTTTCTTCTTCCCTCCTCCTCCTCCTCCTCCTCTGCGTCTCTTCCTATACGATGCCGTATCACGCCTCTTCTTCTTCTTCTTCTTCTTCTTCTACCAATCCTCGCCGTCGTCTCGCTTCCGTCTAACCGGGATCTACCGTTGAATCTTTCCAGCTTCTTCCGTGGAGATCTCCTTCGCGCGTGAGGTAATCGTTCTGTTACGCCTTTGGATTTTTGGTTTTGTTTCTCGGATTATCTGCTTGTTGTCGCGGCGGGGTTTCTGGAAAATTCGTTATGGTAGGTTTGAATCTTGGAGGTGTTGTTCTTGCTTTGCGTTGGGAGATTCGATTGACTTCTCGACTTGACCTTTTTGTTAGCTTCTATATTCTCGATTTTGCGGTTGATTTGCCATTATCTTCTCGATTTTAGGTTTTCGTGAGCTGTTTTTTTTGCTATCCTCTCGAAATTTCATCGAGAATCCATGTTGAGTAAAGTTTTAGTTAGGAATAGCTTCGTGGTAGCGATGGTGTGGATGATGCGGATTGAGCACGCGGTCTTTGCTTTGTACCTTCCCACTAGCTGATTTCTCACTTTGTCCTTGTTAGTTACATTTCGTGCTTTTTTTTTTTCGTTTTCATTTCTGATTCAATTGAAATGAAGAAAGCTCGTTGTGGTTTTCATTTCTTTTGCTTTTGGCGTTTAAAAGAGAATTTACTAAGTTGATGTATCTTCGATGATGCAGAGCCATGCCTACTTTTTCTGCTATTGCTTTGGATAGAATGCTAGAGCCAGGGGCTTCCTCATCTGTCGAAACTGTTCCAAGCACAAAGTCGTTTTATTCAAAGCCACCGATATCAAATCTGGAGAAAGGTAAGGGTAAATTACCTAATGAGAGGACAGTCACTCGTCCTCAGATGTCGCCGGCTCTCTACGCCACTCCCGATGCAATTCCTCTCCCCAATTCGCCATCCTCTTTCCCGCCGTCGCCTTACATCATCAACCACAAATCACGCGGACCGCGTCTTTTGAAAAGCTCTTCTGAGGCTAATGTGGCTTCCCAGCAGAAGACCCTGGAAGATGAAACTATCACTGGTGATACAGGCGTTAAGGCTTCACCTCGGAGGAAGTCCACCTCTTTCTCATTTCCTGCAAGTGAGGCTACTGAAGAGGATTATCCCAATGGAGTTCATGCTCGTCAAGTTGGAAACTTTAGTTTTGAGGGGATTGTTGATGGCCCTGTTGGGAATTGGAGTCAGCTTGACGGGAATGTTGGGAATGAGAAGTCGGAGTTGGATAATGCTGCCAATGGTTTAGAACGGGAAAATAATCTGTCGGAACCTGTCACTGCCAAAGCAGACAAGGAGAGTGAATCTGAAGATTTCTATGACCCAGGTGAATCAGCAAGCTTCACAAGTTTTACAGAGGGTGATGCAGGAGAGGAAGGTTCGCAAAGACTTGCTACACCTGTGGGAGAATTTTATGATGCTTGGGATGGTACGTATCTAAATCTCACTTTCTTACTAAGTACTTCCTTGTGAGATGGCTGCGAATGCTTATGGTCTTATCGTTCCCAGGATAGTTTGGTCAATCACATGTTAGAATTCCTTATCTTTTACTTTTGAGCGTCTGGATATATATCAGTATTATTTGTTTAACGTGCAGAATTAGTCTTTTTGTATTTTGGGAATTCTGTGTGCTTCTGGATATCTTGAGTCATGAGTCAGATTAGTATGAAGGCATTTCTTTTTTCCTATGTATTTTGCAAAGTATCGTATAAAATTAAGAATAACTCGACGATATGATTGGGAAGTGTTTTGTAATCCATCTAATACCCTAACGTTGAAGCTTTCTTTCTTTTCAGAACTATCAACCGACAGTGGAATGCAGAGTTCGGTTAACAACATGGAAGCTGAACTAAGGGAGATTAGGCTGAGTTTGCTAATGGAAATCGAGAAGAGAAAACAGACAGAGGAGGCTCTGGAGCAGATGCAAATATACTGGCAAAGACTCCGTGAGCAGTTGGCCCAGGTGGGTCTGTTCGTTCCTATCGATCCTACCACCTCCACCAACAACATGAACGTGTCAGAAGAATTACGTTGCCAATTCGAGGTTGCTAGGTTTGTCTCCGACTCTCTAGGCAGAGGTATGGCCAAGGCCGAGGTAGAGATGGAGATGGAATCTATGCTCGAAACTAAAAACTTTGAAATCACACGCTTGTCTGACCGTGTACACTACTACGAAGCCGTGAACCGAGAAATGTCCCAACGAAACCAAGAGGCCATAGGTAAATCAAAATCAAAATGATTCCTTTTGTCATTTTCTGTCTTCTCTTGTTTGTAATGTAATATAATCTCCAACTTTGTTGATACCAGAGGTGGCAAGACGAGAGAGGCAGAAGAGAAAGAAGAGGCAGAGATGGATCTGGGGATCAATTGCAGCAACCATCACTCTAGGGAGCGCGGCGTTGGCATGGTCTTACATTCCTGCATCCAAACCATCGTCCGAAGCATCACAAACTCTCAAGGATGATTAAGTAAGCCACTCTTGTTTCAATAGTCGGGTTTGGTATGAGCAAGAGAAATAAGGTCCAGGACGTTTAGCACACGCCTTGTGAATAGAAAATATATACATATTTGGTTATTGTTTTAACCGTTTCAAAGAGGATGTATAGCTCCGAGTAGCTGTAAACACATGTTTCTTTTTTTTTTTTTTTTTGCGGTGGCATACTGATTGACTGCCACATTCACTAATATTTAGTTCGGTTTGGTTCGTGTTATCTATTTCTTTCTCTATTCGTTGCCTACGTTTGACTTGAGATCAGAAAGAAACCTTGGAAACGGAAATTTTGAAAGAAATCGAGGGATGCAATTTTGAGCAATGCTAATTAAAGCTTTTTTTGTTTTTGCTTTACAATGTTAATTAAAGGTCTTTTGCTCATCTATCGTCACTGAACCAGTTAAGTACAACATAGGCTGCAAAAGCTAGCGTAAATGTTGACGCAACCAGAAACACAGATATTTGGATTAATAGAGATGACTCGAATGCTTCAAGGAGAAGCGAGTTCCACGTTGTGTACCATAAGACGCAGAAAACAGACCCCACGATTGCACCAACCACCACTTGACTGCTTGTGTGTAATTTCTGAGAAACCCTTAACCGTATCTGCAAACATTATATAATTAGTATAATAAGCATTTGCTGAGGGAGAATGATTTCTTCATGAATCTAAAGCTGCTGAAGCATGCCAAGTGTGTTATGTAGACTTACAAAGTATGAACCCAATGCGAGGATGAAGCCGCTAAGCAACAAAGATAGTTTATTGGTTCCAAGCCATTCCATAACTGCAGATAACTAAATCCATTGTCTTTAACAGTTCCATGATAGTGAAAAAACGATTACTAGTTCCAAGTTTTTTTTTTAAGATGCTTACCGGACAAAACAGCAAACACCGATATGAAGGAAATGGATTGTGCGTGAGAAGATGGCATCCCAGGATCAGTACGCAACGTTGTAGCAGGCCTCTCTTGGTTAAGTATACGTTTGAGAGCAACGGAGAGGGCCGAGTTCGAAACGGATCCAATGATTGCCCACAAGGCTGTACCATCGTGTCTCAGGAGAATGATGGAAGCAAATAGAGCAGACACTACCCATTTGCTCTGTCGTCAAATAGTAATTGAAAACCCAGTAAGCACAACAATGAGGAGGCATTTCAACGAGCACCTTGCGTGTATTAAGGAGATTTCATTACTCACCAGACGATTAAGGATGGCTTCGATCCCACCGCCGGCGATCAACTCTTTATGGAGCTCCGACGAGCCATTGATGAAAGATTCTTGCTCTACGGCCCCAAATTGTTCGTTTCCGTCATTGCTGCCGCCTCCGTCTCTGCTAGCAGATCTTTTGACTAAAACGGTCATGGATCTCGCGACAGAAACAGATAGAGGAAACCCACGAGGAACGATCGAATTGTAGCTCCGAAATCGGATTGAAATCTCCGATCTTGCAGAGTAATAGGAAGGGCTAAAGTAGAGATTGCGGGTGGGATGGTGGAGAAGGAGAGAAGACGACGCTGCCATTTCCAAAAGGAAAATAAAGTCAACATAGAACAAAATGCATCGCTACACAAAGTAAAGATTCTTCGGAGAAATCGTAAGGCGACGAAGGAACAGATTGCAAATCGGGAAATCAATTGTCTGATGGAGAAAGAAAAAACCTGAGAAGCTTTTTCAATCTTCTTCCTTCACGTTGAGTGTTTTGCTCCCAAAGGGAATTGTATCCTTTGGCGCATTTTATTATCTTCATCCACGTGGCGTACTTGTGGAAATCAACCGGGTAAACACAATTTTGGAGCAAACTATTGGGCTTATGTTTCCTAACACGAGGCTCATGTATTCAAATTACGGGCCCATCATATCTCAAATACGGCAAGGCATTTATGCTTTTTATTTATCCGGTGGTTGTGAATGGTAATCAAAGTAACGAGCACGGATAATTTTTTTTTTTTTTATTATATCATTTATAAGTAATATTTTTTTACATATGATATAGGGAATTATAGAACAAAAATATTATTTATCAAATTTGGGGAGTAACAAAAAACATTTTTTTTCTATCCATTTCATTTTTATTATTTTGTTCTTATTCATTCTTTTCCATTTTTTTCCATTTTATATATATTCTTATTCTTCCGAATATGTACATACACTACGTTATCATTCGAATATAACCTAAATAATGTATCAACGGTGAGAAACCCCTGTACACGTCGTCTTATTCGGAAGAATATTTTAAATGTTTCACCGTTTTAGAACAATGTTGCTTTCTGTAGACAGAAACATATGAACTAAAAATTTAGATGATAAGTATATATTAAATATAGCATATTGATAAAGTTTAGATATGAACAAAGATGAGGTCGAATATGCCTTGAAGAAGTTTCAATATAACATATGATCAATTTAAGATATACAAATATATATATGGATCGCCGAAATGAATATGCCTTGACGAATTTTCCACGTATGCTTTTCGAAAATATATTGGATAAAGTAATACAACGACAAAAAGGAGAGTGCTCTTTATATTTTGACCAAATTTTTTTTTTTGTTGTAAAATTTATATTTTGACCAATTGTTATCAGATTATACTACTTTACGTTTGCTTACAGATTAGATTATTGTCCATCTCTTTTTGGCAATGAAACATTCAAGCTTGTGTGTATAAAATGATTCTTCTCGTTTTAAACTTTGTAATTGTTGTTGTATGACCGTAAAATATTAAGCCTAACTTGTCTTGGACACAAATGTTTTAGTACTCAAGAAACACACGGATTAATATGTTATGCTACAAAACTAATTATTTGATTAAAATTTATCTTAAAACTTACAAAATTAAAGCTATACTTATAAATATTACATGGCGATAGTAATAAAAAGAAAATCGACAATACACCATTTGAATTACAATAGACGGATTCAATGGATATTTCAATTCGTTAAGGGAATCCTAATGATTTGCTATATTTACAGTTAAACAAAATTAGTCGCTTTTCTATTTTTTTGGCTGAAATAGTTTTCAAGCCACACGAATTAGTTAGCAGATAAACATTATCAGTTTGTAAATTTTATTGGTAATAATTTTGCAAGCTGCACATGGATGCGTTATATATGAAGCTAAAGTGAAGATTATGTAGGTGGTAGAGTTTACATAGTCACTATCGCATCCCCTCTGTTTATTTAGTTTATTTAGTCACTATCGCATCCCCTCTGATTATTTAGATGTCACTAAACGGGAATTATTTCTAGAAGCGGTCAGATTTGATCAAATAATAACAATGGATTGTTTTATTTTCACTATGAAACTCTAGTCTTAAGGAATACATCATTCCACAAGAATGTTCTCTCCTCTTTATAGATTTTGTTTGTTTGACATCATCTCCTCTTTATAGTTCCACTTGGTTTTCTTTCTCCTCTGAATTTAGAGCCATATAAAATATTAATATTTTACATCGGTTGTGTTAATATGACAGATGTACGGACGGTCGTAGTCTATTGAAAATAAATACCCTGGTCACTTCAAATTTGAAATCAATATAAAAGATTTGCATTTATTTCATCTAAAGTTTTTTTTAATGTAAGTCCATAAAATTAAAAAAATAGTTAGAACCTGTAAAAAATAGTATTCCTTAAAGGCTTAAAGAGGAAGAGTGAAGTATGGGTGAAGTGAAAGTGTGGTGGATACAATGGGCGGAGTGACAGTTGCCACACGCCATGGCGTCTTGTCTTAGGAGATGAAAACTGTGTGTCGTTTATAGAAATACTATATTTAATTAAGAGCAAGATACGTCCATCACTCTGTCAAACTCAATCTTCAAAGTACAGTTTTGGCAGAGATTGACGATGACCAAGTAAAATTTAAAATAAATTTAGGAAAAAACGCTACGAAGTTCGGAAATTTATGGAGATAATATGGTGTCGTTTTATGTCAAATCGTTCTTGAATATCATGATGATGTTTTCCATCTGTGGGCTATAATCAAATCAATGTAGCTACGTATATCAATATAGCGTGAGTAGTGGTCAAAGTTTGAATCAGGACTCCAAAGAGTAAGGGAACGATATCAGTGTTTCCTACTCTCTTTTTTCGTATAGAAATACGTAATATATAGTGAAAATTGAACTTAATATACGCTAATTTGCTCTTAGTAGTCAAAAATGCATCAATCTTTAACATTTGGTTTCTCCTACGATTTGTGATACATTAATGTCTTTTTTTTTTTTTGCTAAAAATGATACATTAATGTTACGTACCAAGTAACTACCAAATCCACACATATAATATAATTAGTATACATGTATATGCAAATTATAGTCGTGCGTGCATGTGTGTGGTTTGTATGAACAAATAATAACGCATGTAAGTGGAACTTATGGGCAGAAACTAAAGGAAATTAATCAAAATTAAAGCTACGGGTCGACCAATCTTTATTATCCACTAACTATTTTTCTATTTTTATCAATGTGGCTTCTAATTATCTAAACTGAAGCGATTTCAAAGCATTCTTTGGATCTTTTAGCCGAATATCTTTTCAATTGGCCTCACCTAATATATTAATTCATGCCCACCAACGGAAATAGTGTGTATGTTTCTCTTTGTTAATGATGTGTCTGTTTTATGTTTTATTTGTATTATTGTATATGTTATGTATCAATATGTAATTAAATATAGACTTTTTTAGTACTTTTTTATATGACAATCCAACGTGCTATAAAACAGTATGAAAAGAAAAAAAACGAAGGTGTTAGATGCGAATAAATTCGGACATAAACAATTGCGTGTCTGACAACTTACAATTTCGGTGTTTCGCGAACTTGCTTTTGCCATAGAGTCATAGAGACTATATATTTCATCTCCAATAATGAATGTACACAAATTAAAAAAAAATGTAAAAGATCCATCTGAAATATTCTCCGGTTAACCAAAAAAAAATATAAATTCACTCGTAGACAAATAAACTTAAATATTTTGAAGGAAGAAGGTTTGGGGTAAAAAACAGTTTAAAACGGAACGTAGAGAAGAATATGGACAAGCTTTGAGACAAAGTAAGACCGTAGATATCTCTACAATACACGGTACAGTATTTTTATACACACGTGATTTATGGCAGTTTAATTATCAGTAGAATCTTTCTCGGAACCACGTGACCGTATTAAATGCGAAATTACGTGTAAACTAATCACAGAGAATCATATAGTATTTAATTCCATCTGAATAAGCTCGTTCTTGTTTTTCATGCACACGTGATATAACTAGTATCATCATATGAGCATATGAGATTAGGGCAATTTGCATGTATCAGAAAATAGGATTTAAACAAAAATAAAAAAATAGTCCTTAAATGATGAAATAGCTGTTTATTTAATTAGGAATACAATGATAAGTAAAATTTTAAAACAAGATTTCTCTGATGTAGAAAATGCAAACTAGTTTTTAAAAAAATGTAGAACGTGGAGTGTAATTTTAATGAAACGGTGAGATACACGGGAATAATAGATAAATAACCAACTAATTATATACCACATTGAATGTTTTTTTGTTTTTGAAAAGAATAATGAGTTTTGGACCAACATGTTGGTAAAAAGAAGTAAAAGAAAAAAGCAAAGTGGTAAAGAGCGGTGGTTATACGGATTCCATACGGCTCACGTGAAAACCTGATTCCTTCTTACATCACATTTCCCATTTGCCCGGTCCAATTCCCTTTTCTTTTAAATTTTATTTTACTCTTGTTTGTTAGTAAACAGCTGTAACTCGTTCAAACTTTTTTTTTTTTTTTTTTTTTTTTGGTTTTGTCAACTAGTTCAAACATTTTATCACGACGATATAATAACTCAATATATATCTCGATTTAATGAGTGTTTTTGTACTTAATTTTCGTCAAGTGTTGTGCACTTGAATTTGTAGACACCTTTGTTTTATCTACATATATTATTTTAATTCAAAAACATTCAGAACTCCATAAAAAGAGTCAACAATTTTTGTTATATGTAATTGTATTTGTATCAATGTCATATAATATATCTTCATTAGAAATATATATCTTCGTGAAATTAAGGAATAGCAATTCACGTTCCTTTCTCTTTTTTTTTTATAATAAAAAATGCAGAAAATAATAAAACTTTAACTTATAGGAATTCGATGCTAGCTCTAATAACATAATAGATTTTGGAAGAAACTATATAAGTATAATAATAATAATTTTTTCTCATATTTATTAATTAGCCAAAAAAACTTATTTATATGAAGTCATAATTTGTCTAACAAGTTATTTACAAATATGAGAATAGTAAATGTACCACCCATTTAGCATATAAACAAATATACCAAAATGTTAAGTTTTCTAATACAGAAATATATTCAAATCGATCTTCATCTCCTCCTAATAGACCTCCAGAAGAAAACAATGAAAAGGGTAAAAAGAAAAAAAAAAGTGAAAGAAAAGTTAGAATTATTTATAGGAAAAACAGAGAAAGGGAAGAGGAAAGTCTATAAAAAGAGACGCTTGGGGAGAGGCATGGGTCCACTTCCTTCTTCTTCTTCTTCTTCTCCGATTTTCCCTTTTCGAATTTTCCCTGAAAAACTACTCTCTCAATCTCACATTTCTAATTAAAAAAAAAAAAAAAAATGGATTCGATCGATTTCGACAACGTGAAAGCAGAGAAAGCGAAGGCGATGCATCGTTTCCAGAGCATTGGTTTTCTGTTTCGCGTGACGGAGATCTGCGTCGCTCTTCTCTTCGTCTGTTGGATTTTCACTTGCCTCCCTTTCGCCGTCCGAATCTCCGGCGAGTTTCTCCGTCGTCTCGCTTGCGTCGTTTCCACTCCTCTCTTCGTGTTCGTCCTTGGCAACTCCATCGTCGTCGCTCTCCTCACTACCAAATCCACCGTCTTCTCCGCCGGCGGGACAGTCGGCGCCGGAGCAGAGGCGGATATCTACGACGCGTTCATCAGATCCGGAGAGAATCGCGCCAATTCGTCCGACGGAGATCTGACGGATGAGAGCATCGTCTACGACGACAAACAGATGATCGCCACTGAAACGGATCCAAATTCGAATTCGAATTCAAATTCCACGATGGCGCGTGAAGATCACGTGACGGTCGAGTCAGAGACTGACTCGGTTTCTGTTACTGACTCGGCGAAGGATCATCCTGCGAAGGTCTATCGAAGAAGCAAATCGGAGATTACCGCGAAACAGAGTCAAGAGACGGTGACAAAACCTTCACTCCGGCGATCGGAGACGGAAAAGTGCCGGGAAATCGTGGAATCGTGCGAAGAAGTTCCGTTTCCGGAGGATAATCTGACCAACGAGGAGTTTCAGAAAACGATCGAAGCATTCATCGCGAAACAGTTGGTATTTCGTCGCCGAGAATCTCTCGCCGTCGTTATCCATAACCAGATCTAATAAAAGTATATACAATTGAATTACTATGTATCTTCGAATCAACAAACAAAGTTTTGGAAGGAAAAATCAACAGCATAGACGATTGATCGATCTCGTTTTGTTTTTGTTTTTTTTTTCCTTTCGTTGATGGATCAAAATACGTATAATAGTTTCTATAACGTTCGAATCAAATTTCTCAAAAGATTCGGGGATGCATTTAGAACTCGATTAGTTATATGAACAGTGCTTCTTCGGTTTCTCTATATAATTAATCAATAAATTAGATATTGTACTTTTTCTCTCTTCTGTTGGTTCAGCGAGTGTCACTTCCCTTAAGTGATGATAATAATACAAACTTGAAGTAGAAACTATGTTTCATGATGAAATTATGGCATTACCAAATTACTTTTGGTTTTAGTGCAATCCAAGAAAAGAAACCAATATTTTTTTTTTTTTTGCTTTTGCAATGAAATCTATGATGGTACATATTTTGAAGTTAGCAAGCCTTTGATTGAGTACACATATATTGTCTTCTTACAATTAAAGAAAAAGCAATCACTATGAATGCTTTGTTATCTAAATTATTTATATTTTTATTATAGAGATTTGATGTTTCAAACTTTGTAATTAACATAATCGTGATTTGTATTAATCAATCAAATTTGGATATGTATATTTTTTTTTTTTATATAAAAGTTTAGATCTTAACCCATGTAATTATTTGTTCACTTATATAAATCGAAATGACGTATATTGAAAGAGAAGGAATATGGGCACGGTATTTTTATGATTTGAAAAGATGAATATATTTCATTATAAGTTTTTCTTGGGATTATGGGAATGATTGATGGACTAATAAGTCATCCCATAGTCCTCAATTAATTAGTATATATATATTTCGAAGTTGAAAAAATAATTTAATTGCTTAAGCCGCAGACTGTCCGGTGGGTACGTCTTAGCACTAATCATAGTGCAATAATATTGAATTGCAAAAGTATTAAAAATGCACTTTTATGCAGACACTCACGCAGGAAAAATAAGATGAAAAAGTGACTTTCTTTTTCACCAAGACCCGTAATTTCTGCCCATGGAAAAATTGAAAGCAGCTTCTTCTCACCTTTCTTTTTACAATATCTTTTTGTGTGTTTAGTATTTTAAAAATTTAATTATATTATTGTATAAATGATAGATTGTCGCTTTTAATTTGGTTTTTTTTTTTTTTGGGCGGGGAGGGGGGATTTTAATTGAGATCAGCAACAATGTTACAACGATGATTTTCCAACCACGAACGGCTATTGCTATTGTGGTTGTTAGATTAGTCTCTCTTTTTTTGGCATCGAGGTTGTTGGATTCATTATTCACCACCAACAATGCACTTTAATTCGATTAGCTAATGTTTTTGATAAACTTAACAGCCTAAAATCACATACTAGAGTTATATTTTATAATTAATATATAACACATGTTCATTTTGAAGAAAAACTGACATGCATTACGTACGGTACGTTGATATAGTAAAAGATAAAGAAATTATATATGCGAGGAATATTTGCATGCGTAAATGCAGCTTTTCGCTGTTTCAAATAAGCTCCGTCCCTATTTTACGAACTTTTCACCTCATCAGGCTCACAGCTTTGGGAGCCGAAGAACGAAAACACGTTCAAGAAATTTCCTCTTTCTTTATTGTTTCATTTAAAAGAAATTAAAAAGGCATGCCCATTATTATCCGTATGAGGGATGCATGAACGAATACAGGAAAGATAAGGATGTTGACGTAAATCAGTATAGTATTATATATATAATTCCAAGCCTATATGAATTGTAGTATATATAGTTTATAGATATTTTGGCCCACATTTATATCAGCGGTCGACAAAAAGATAAAAATTGTCTAAATGGCAATGCCCATATAAACTACATTTTGATTTAGAGTGGATTAATTCACCCGGATCCTAATTTCTGTAGTATATATATATATATTTCGTTTTATATTAGATAATTATTTAGTATTTATTTTATTTCAATCCTACATAATGTTTTTTTGCTGTTTCGTACATAAATGTTTTGTTATAATTCAATCATTACTCACAAAACAGAGAAACTTTAATCATTTTTTTTTAATAAACCGTTTTGTAGTAAGAATTCATTTTTATTTAAACTCATAAAAAGGGACTATAAAACATCCATTGGTGTGTTAATAAATGCGTGGGAATATATAAACATGAATGCCAGGTGTTGATTCACTAATTTGCTGCACATAGGACCCCCTCTAAAACCACACACACAGTTATTCTTTTGTAATATTTGACCATGCTATGTAGTCATGTAGATGTGTATGTATATATATATATTTTTATATTTATTTTTTAGTAATTATAATAGTTCGAGAATATATGAATTTGTAGTTTTACAAATATTTGTTTTTTCCGTTTATAATTCACACGGACATTTCACAAATTTGAACGTACATGATTATAAATCAACAACAAACTACATACAATCAGTAAATCGCAAATGATCAGATTAATAATTTTATTTGATTGGTAGAGATTGATGATTGGTTATACAATTATTAGCTACTGCAAAATTCGTACGACAACTATAGTTTTTTTTTTGGTTAGTGTTGACTTTACTTCATCATACCCGGGTACTACTGACCAATAGTTTCGTATTTATATATTTGCTTACCTTCTTTACTAAAAAGAAAAGCAAAAACACTCAAAATCGTCGATGCTCCTTTCGTGTGAAATATAGATATAATATATGGAATAATGGAAAGTAGCAGCAGGTTTGATTTTGTAATAAGATATCGATACCAAAGTAGCTGACTTGGGCTCTTCTTCCGGAAAAAAAAATATTACTGGCCATCTCTAAGATCATACGAACATAATGGTAGAATTAACCCACCATAAATTGATTGTTGTTAGGTTCCAAAAAAAAAAAAAACATTTGAATGTTTTTTTTTTGTTTTTGAAGAAGAAAATTGATTGTTGTTTAAATGATTTCTTAGATAACGTTATGACGGTCCTCGTCTCGCGAGTCAAGGATCCATTTTACTCGAGGTTACTACTCACAAACAAGTCTCACCATTTTTTTTATATCATTCTGTACGTATGTCTATTAGATTTCCATGATGGACGACGTGACGATAACAAGAAAAAACGTTTTATCTTAGAAGTCCATGCCTTTCAAATATATGTGCAAGCAGGCCGGTCCGAACATTTTAATGTGAGGTCTAAAGACGGAAACGTGGCCCATATTAAAAAAAACAATTGATTTTTAAAATATTTAATCTCACTTTAGTTTGTGAAAAAAAAAAAAAATGTATCCGAAATATGATATAAGAATATAATTGTAATTTCTGCTTTTTAAAAATATTAATAGATTTTTTCTGAAAATAGTAGGAAAACAAAGAAGAATTTGTAACCAACGGACTATTCGTAGCTTAAAAAGGAGAATCATGATCAATGATTTATTATTCAAATATCGTTTTTTGAAAAGTTTTCGAAATGAAAAAGGAAGTCTCGTTGGTACGAAAATGTTCAAAAAAAAAAAGTCTCGTTGGCAAAAAAAGAGAGAGTTCAAAATCAATATGCTTGAACAAAAAACCCAACCTATGCGTCGAAGAACCAAACCACATGAGCTAAAAAGACAAACAAATACGTGGACCTTAAAAGTTGACTTATATTTTGTGGCCTGAAACATATGATTGGCAGGCTTTATTACAGGGCCGGGCCTATCCAAAAGTGATTTGATTTCAGTTCCATAATGATATCTCGTTCTCTCTTAAAATGCATGCCGAAGAAACAATGTCGAACGGACAAATTGGTTCTTTCTTACTTCATGTGTCTTATTTTTGGTTTGTGTAATTTGTGTTACAGAAAAACACCACGTGAGAATGTTGTCACAAATCTTTGGGTTGAGAAGAAGTTTCAGGCCCGATCTTGATATCAGCCCAGCATAGGCAGAAACCAAAAACGTATGTGGTGTTGATAGCTCCGATGGTAGTTTCTTTTTAAAATATAAGCCGCACCATATGCAAATAAGTTGAAATTTTCAATTTTTTTGGATCCATAATATGTAAAGAAATTGCATATCTGAAGAATTTTACCCCATACATAATGTCAAAGAAAAAAAACATGCTGGATAGATTGGAAAACGTTTTTGGATTACGACCATATACAATGTATAAGTTTTCTAGGTTTTAGGTCTTGTTGTATGCAAAAATTTCACTATAAACTACTCGATCCTGGATTTTAGCCCATCATTGATTCATCCTAACGTACTTTAGTGGAGAACTATTCGTAGATGAATATGTTTACTTCAAAAGTAGTTGAAGGTTACATAAACACACCCTTTACTTATATATCATCTCTGATCTGTAAAAATGGTGTTTCATTAACTGTTGAAAACCAACTTGAACTTTATTTTCTCAAAAAAAAAAAAAAAAATGAGCTTTATTTTGACAAAAAAAACCCCCCAACTTGATGAGCTTTTAAAGCTTCAACTACTAGTCAGTCTACTCCTCTGTAAATGTATTATTTTCTTTGTTAGGGTATATTGAAATACAATGATAAGTTAACATAATTTCTTTGTTAGGGTATATTGAAAGAATATCAACTTTTTTTGCAATTGAAACAAATTGGTATTAACCATACACACGTACCCCATTATGACATCATCTATTCTCTGGCCACCTACCCCATTATGACATTATCTATTCTCGAGATGTAAGTTTGATATGTACCATGTCCATGAGAGAACCAGAGTTGAAGATTTTTATTCTTTGATATTAGTGACGGATTCACAAGCGATTATCGTCCATATCCAATGTAGCATTTATGATTCGAACTCCAGTTCGGTGACACTGCACATCTCTTTAACTAACAAAGGAATGAGTTTTTTGTTTTTGTTATTGTGATTTTATTCATTATTATATATATTGTGAAGGAATCAGAGATGGAAACGTTTAACATGCCATTCTACAATCGAAACGAAGAAGAGGTGAGGGAAGTTATCTTAAAGGAAGGGTCCTTCGAGATCAGCAAGATCAAGACATTCGACCATGTTGTTCCGTATAAAATTAATTGCATTGAAGAAGAAGGAGAGGACAAATCACTTCAGTTGGAAGCTGGTAAAAAGCAGGCAAGATGGGCAAGGTGCATCACCGAACCGTTGCTCATTGCTTGCACATTTTGGAGATACAATTATCGAGCCGGTTTTCGACAAGTACGCACACTCTATGGCCCAACATCTGTGTGTTTCGTTGTATTATAATATGACACTCATCATCGTAGTTTCGTTGACTAAGAAATAAAGGTCCTCGTTGTGCTGCTGCCAATAATATATATGTTGGTACATGTCTTTGGTATGTGTGAACAGAGTTTGAGTCTTGGAATCTTCTGATGGATTATGAGGATTATGAACAAAATATTGGCAATGAATGGTACAACACTTGCTCATGTTTTGGAAACATAACGATGCTATATTTTTATATTTCAAAACATTCATCAAATTTTCATGTTTTCAAAAATGATTCTATTATGTATGATGCATATACCGTTAAAAACATAACTAAAAGATAAAAATCATTAAGAAAAACAATATTTTTTATATAAAAATTGTCAACAAATAACCGGAGATTAATTTTGGATCTGGAAAAGAGTTATTTATTAACAATTTAGTTCCTAAATCATGTATTGAAAATATGAAAAAAACTTATTATGGCCAAAATTGTTTTAGTGACTCCTATACCAGAAAATAGTGAAATAAATAATAAAATATATGGAAACAATATATTTATGCTCAATAATCACGAAACTATAAGAAACCTAGTTTGTTTTCAAAAGCGTGAACAAGTGTTCATCACCAACATTTTGTCAATAATCTATCCAAAAATTCCAAGATTGAAACTCTTTGTCACATAAAAAAAAACATGACCAACATATATACTATTGGCATTGGCAGCACAAGAGAACCTGTATTTCCTAGTCAACGAAACTAATATTGAAACTATCAAATTTAGGAAATATAAAAATGTATGTAATCAAAACTTATGCTTTATGAGAGTTTATAACAGTTTTTTCAACATCATCTCTTATCACTATTTTTTTATGTTAAAGATCAGATAGACCAGGGAGTTGAAGAAGCTGATCAAATTGATTTGAAAGTAATATACAACTCACAATAAAGTATAAGGGTACTTAGCTTCAGTACAACTGCAATCAATAATCTTGTTTTTCCTCTCCGAAAAAGCAAAAGCAGCTACATGAATTTTTTTTGTCACCCGTGCAATATGGACCATCCCAAACACCACAGATCATGTGCATGCAGCACATCTTCGTCGTCTGAGCCTCCATATCTTATACAGTATCTATTGTTTTATATAAACCAAAATTTTTTTTCTAAATATGTATAATTAATCCAAAAGACTTATATGTATGTTATATATATATATATACGCAACAAATTTAAAACTAAACCATGTTTTTTATGAACAATAAACTAAACCATGTTATAAAGTCCATTCCTTTAAAATAATTGAAGTACTATCTTTCGCAATCAGTTTCCAAACATCCCTTCGTAACCAATCAAAGTTAGAAGGAGATTGATATATGACCTGGAACCGGATCCAAAATAAGGAACATGATAACACAAGAAAACACTAATTAGCAACATCGCAGACCTCATAATTTCAAAAAATTATCAAGGATGTATGGATGTGAAATTCGTGGCTGTGATATTATGATTGAGAGGTGAGACCATGCCCTCTTCCTCTTTTTATATCTCCTAACTGTATTGCGATCATTAGTTAATGTCTTTTACCGTTGGCCATTTCAATACAATTGTCCAAAAAGCATGAGGTCTTGTCAGTTCTCAACGCATCTTACTATTTAATATTAACTGAGAATCCACAAAAATTGAAAAACAATTTTTACCTTATTGACCAGAAATTTGATACGAAAATGCTTCTGCACAACTTTAAACCGGTGTTTATGTTGCCGTTGAGGCCAAATTTAATAACATTGATCATGATTCGGTAGGAAGAACTATTTAAATATCATAAACAATAAAAATATCTTAATTTGTCCATATCAGATTAAAAACATAAATAACAACAAATGTACATGACGAAGTAAGGACCTCACGTAAAAAAAGAAGATGCATGCGAAGGTGAATATGATAGTTAATTAAGAAACAATACACATCACACGTGGATAAAAAAACTATAGAGTATAAACAATAATGTGTAGAGTAGATTTTTTTTTTGTTCAAATTAGTGTGTAGAGTAGATAATAAATGTCTTTTCTTTTGTTTTCGGAGTAAAGTCTTGAAGATAATAAATGTCTTTTCTTTTGTTTTCGGAGTAGTCTAGAAGATAACAAAGGTCTTTTCTTTTTGTTTTGGGAGTAAATGGAGAGACAATAAATTACCGATATGTGACGTAGGTAGTTGTCTTCGATAATTCGTTGACTTTACATGACTGTTCCAATAGGGTTTGTATGGCCGCGGTATATTGTATCCTCGTGTTTATTTTACAAACGGCTCTCCTGATTTGGTGTTTTGCATGTCCAGCTCCATTACTACAAAAAACATAGCAGAAAGGGTTAAAAGTGACGACAGTCACCAATCATACCACTTTGGTATTCCGGCTTGATTTTTCTTGTGGCACGTAATGGTAATGGAAACGTAATTGTTTTAGTGACTCCTATACTAGAAAATAGTGAAATAAATAACAAAATATGTGGAAACAACACATGTACGCTCAATAATCACGAAACTATAAGAAACCTAGTTTGTTTTCAAAAGCGTGAACAAGTGTTCATCACCAACATTTTGTCCATAATCTATCCGAAAATTCCAAGATTGAAACTCTTTGTCACATAAAAAAAACATGACCAACATATATACTATTGGCATTGGCAGCACAAGAGAACCTGTATTTACTAGTCAACGAAACTAATATTGAAACTATCAAATTTAGGAAATGTAAAAATGTATGTAATCAGAACGTATGTTTTATGAGAGTTTATAACAGTTCTTTCAACAACATCTCTTATCACTATTTTTTTTATGTTAAAGATCAGATAGACTAGGGAGTTGAAGAAGCTGATCGAATTGATTTGAAAGTAATATACAACTCACAATAAAGTATAAGGGTACTTAGCTTCAGTACAACTACAATCAATAATCTTGTTTTTCCTCTCCGAAAAAGCAAAAGCAGCTACGTGAAATTTTTGTCACCGGTGCAATATGGACCATCCCAAACACCACGGATCATGTGCATGCAACACATCTTCGTCGTCTGAACCTCCATATCTTATACAGTATCTATTGTTTTATATAAACCAAAAGAAACCTCTAAATATGTATAATTAAACCAAAAGACTTATATGTATGTAATATATATATACGCAACAAATTTAAAACTAAACCATGTTTTTTTTATGAACAATAAACTAAACCATGTTATAGAGTCCATTCCTTTAAAATAATTGAAGTACTATCTTTCGCAATCAGTTTCCAAACATCCCTTCGTAACCAATCAAAGCTAGAAGGAGATTGATATATGACCTGGAACCAGGCCCGGCCCTGAGCCCAAGCAGAGCAAGCATGGGCTTGCGGCCCTCTTTTAATATAAAGAAAATTCGGCCCCAAAATAACATCAAGATCTTGCTTAGTCTAGTGGTATATTTAAGTAGTATCTACCACAATGTCACGAGCTCAAGTGTCGGAGTGTTGATTTTTTTTTTTTTCCAATAAATCAATTAACTCAGGCCCAATATTTTTTTCTAGCTTGCGGCCCATTATAACTCAGGGCCGGCTCTGCCTGGAACCAGATTCAAAATAAGGAACATGATAACATAAGAAAACACTAATTAACAACATCGCAGACCTCATAATTTAAAAAATGATCAAAGATGTATGGATGTGAAATTCGGGGCTGTGATTTTATGATTGAGAGGTGAGACCATGCCCTCTTCCTCTTTTTATATCTCATAACTGTATTGCGATCATTAGCTAATGTCTTTTACCGTTGGCCATTTCAATATCATTGTCCAAAAAGCATGAGGTCTTGTCAGTTTTCAATGCATCTTACTATTTAATATTAACTAAGAAGCCACAAAAATGGAAAAATAATATTTACCTTATTGACCAGAAATTTTGCTTGTGGCTTCCTTGATTTGACTTTGAAGACAATTTCTTAACTACAATCATTCTCCCTTCTGGTAAGAAATTGTCTTAAAAGTCAAATCAAGGAAGCCGAGAGTTTGTGAATGAGTTAGGGACTATCTCATCTCTACAACATCCAAATCTTGTGAAACTTTATGGATGTTGCGTGGAAAAGAAGCAATTGATATTGGTCTACGAGTACTTGGCCAACAACTGTCTCTCTCGCGCACTATTTGGTCCGTTTCTTAAACTTTTGGATTGCCAAAGACTAGAAACCATTGTATATCTATATGGTGATACGAATGCTAAAAATATTTGTTGGTGATATTATATCGCAGGAAAGGACGAGAGACGGAGAATAAAACTAGAATGGCCGACAAGGAAGAAGATCTGCTTGGGCATAGCTAGAGGACTAACATTTCTCCATGAAGAGTCTGCGATAAAGATTGTGCACAGGGGTATAAAGACGAGCAACGTGTTGCTTGATGAGGATCCCAACCCTAAAATCTCCGGCTTTGGTTTGGCAAAGCTGAATGATGATGAAAACACACACATCAATACCCGTATTGCCGGAACAGTGTAAGGCCCTTTTGTTTTTGTTTTTAACTAACTAATGAGTTCCAAGTAGATGAATCATATTTCAAAAAACGTACTTGCATATTTCAGAGGATATATGGCTCCCGAATACGCGATGCGTGGTTACTTGACTGAAAAAGCTGATGTTTATAGCTTTGGCGTCGTTGCCATTGAGAGATAGTGAGTGGGAAGAGTAACTCAAACGTCAAAGTCAAACGAAGCGATAGCCTTCTTGATCGGGTAAGCAATTCATTCGTCTCTTTCTCGGGAAAATGGTCTTTTTCCACCTGAACAAACTTCGCGGTGCCTTTTTCTACCCAAATAAAGACTCGGTATCTTTTCCTACCCAAACGTCTTAAAAATTCAAAATTTCCCTCTCTTTCTCCTCTTAGAATAACCCGTGAGTGCTTCATTATTTACGAAATTTGATTACATCTATTTTGGGCTTCATTATTTACAAAATAGATTCCTAATCCAGCCCACCATAAACCTGAAGCCCAACGAAGCCCAAACCTAGGTCGTATCAAAATCATCCCATTAGGATTTTTGGCGGTCTGGAGACTCTAGAGGTTTCGTTTTCACTTTGATGAATCAGTGAAGATGATGCTGTCGAACAAGAAGCTGCAGCAGAAGATTCGAGAAGATTTGGTTAATTCTCTATCGGTCTCCTTATTTGCATCCACAGTACGTCGTCACATGACTCACACAAACACATGTCACAACCAAACAAACGTGTCATTAATTTTGATGCAAATCGACAAAAAGAAAATGAATGAGACTTCCATTTGTATATTTTTTTTTTCATTCGAATAAATTGTTCTCCTATCTATTATTAACCAAAGAAACCATATGCCGTTTGTGTTTTTGTACTCGAAATTGATACTTTCTAGTTAAAAAATAAAACGTTTTCAAAAATAATATGCAGATATATATTCAAAACCATTATAGATCTGATTTACAAATTGATTCAAACATTCTTTGCGTATAGATATCATGCCTCCCTCAAGGTAAAACATTAATTTCTTCTTCTACACTTGTGTGTATTGATGTACAGCAGTACATACTGAAATATGGCTACATACGTGTTTGGCTTAATCATGTCTCACGTTGTAATAAACCCATTTGCGTTTATAAACTTGTAATTCTAATTTCAAACTTTATCTGACTACTGAAACAAATTGTTTATTTATTAATTAGTGACTCATTGGTGGATGCTCTTAGTATGAAAGGGGGGAATGGAAAACACAGTTACGATACTAATTGTCATTATCAGGTACTGAAACACTTTTATGACGAATTATGATGAATACAAGAACATTATACTATGCCAATTGAATTTGATAATGATATATGTTCTGTTTCTCGTATGTTGGGGTTTACAGAGAAGTGTTTTCTCCGAGATACAACATGTGGTGATAGAGAGCATCAAAGAAACGCTAGTGAATTTGGATTTTCCCGGGTGCATCAAAGTGGCTGACTTAGGTTGTTCTTCTGGACGAAACACGTTGTTTGCCATGTCCGAGATCGTCAACACGATCATAGAATCATACCAACAAAAAGGTCGGATCAACCCACCAGAGATCGATTGTTGTCTGAACGATCTTCCACATAATGATTTCAACACTACCTTCACGCGGGTTCCTTCTTTCATAGAGAAGCTGAAGATGGAGGTCAAAGGAAGGTGCTTCGTCTCGGGAGTCCCAAACTCTTTCTACTCAAGGCTGTTTCCAAGCAAGTCTCTTCATCTTGTTCATTCATCTCTTAGTCTCCATTGGCTTTCGAAGGTTCCCGATGGGATTGAGAACAACAGTAAAAGCATTCATATCAAAGATCCATGCCCTCCAAATGTCTACAAGTGTTATTTGAATCAGTTCAAGAATGATATCTCGTTGTTCTTAAGGATGCGTTCAGAAGAAATGGTGCCTAATGGACATATGGTTCTCACGTTCGTGGGGAGAAAGGTTTCCGACAGTTTATCCAAAGATTGTTTCCAGGTTTGGTCGTTGTTATCCGATTGCCTCCTCGATCTAGTCTCCGAGGTAACCAATTTCACTAACTTCTTAACAAAATATATACGAGTTAATATCATTCATCGTTATTCATTGTCAATACAATTTTATCTCAGATTGCATGGGCTAGACCTCCATTCTTTTTAATTTAACTGAAGACATTCATTCTTTTTTCTCAAAAAGAGTTTCTCTTGTTATTTAATTTCCTGTTAAAAATTATGGATTTCCAAC
>JAHZTW010000002.1:113169281-113288023 GCA_020283515.1 Alliaria petiolata | reverse complement strand
TGAACAATAAACTAAACCATGTTATAAAGTCCATTCCTTTAAAATAATTGAAGTACTATCTTTCGCAATCAGTTTCCAAACATCCCTTCGTAACCAATCAAAGTTAGAAGGAGATTGATATATGACCTGGAACCGGATCCAAAATAAGGAACATGATAACACAAGAAAACACTAATTAGCAACATCGCAGACCTCATAATTTCAAAAAATTATCAAGGATGTATGGATGTGAAATTCGTGGCTGTGATATTATGATTGAGAGGTGAGACCATGCCCTCTTCCTCTTTTTATATCTCCTAACTGTATTGCGATCATTAGTTAATGTCTTTTACCGTTGGCCATTTCAATATAATTGTCCATAAAGCATGAGGTCTTGTCAGTTCTCAACGCATCTTACTATTTAATATTAATTGAGAAGCCACAAAAATGGAAAAATAATTTTTACCTTATTGACCGGAAATTTGATACGAAAATACTTCTGCACAACGTTAAACCGGTGTTTATATTGCCGTTGAGGCCAAATTTAATAACATTGATCATGATTCGGTAGGAAGAACTATTTAAATATCATAAACAATAAAAATGTCTTAATTTGTGCATATCAGATTAAAAACATAAATAACAACAAATGTACAAGACGAAGTAAGGACCTCACGTAAAAAAAGAAGATGCATTCGAATGTGAATATGATAGTTAATTAAGAAACAGTACACATCACACATGGATAAAAAAAACTATAGAGTATAGACAATAGTGTGTAGAGTAGATATTTTTTTGTTTAAATTAGTGTGTAGAGTAGATTTGTTTTTGTTTAAATTAGTGTGTAGAGTAGATAATAAATATCTTTTCTTTTGTTTCAGAGTAAAGTCTTGAAGATAATAAATGTCTTTTCTTTTGTTTTCGGAGTAGTCTTAAAGATAACAAAGGTCTTTTTTTTTTTTGGGAGTAAATGGAGAGACAATAAATTACCGATATGTGACGTAGGTAGTTGTCTTCAATAATACGTTGACTTTACATGATTGTTCTAATAGGATTTGTATGGCCGCGGTATATTGTGTCCTCGTGTTTCTTTTACAAGTGGCTCTCTTGATTTGGTGTTTTGCAAGTCCAACTCCATTACTACAAAAAAACATAGCAGAAAGGGTTAAAAGTGACGACAATTACCAATCATACCATTTTGGTATTGCGGCTTGATTTTTCTTGAGGCACGTAATGGTAATGGCGATTGATTTCTTTGCCTTGTGCTATGTTTTTTCTTTGAATTTGTTTGGACCTCTCTATTTTTCTTGAGAGTTTTCTTTACAAAACCTTACAAAACTTTTTCTTTTGGATTTCTCTTCTTTGGGTTTCGTTTTCCATTTATCTTTATATCTTTTTTTGCTTTTTTGTCAAACTTCTCATTATTCACTTTCCCTCTCATTTTTTTACAAAGAAAAATGGTTGCAAAGCATTCTCTGTCTATGTCTTTGGTTACTGTCATAACACACTATTTGTCAATGGGGTTCTCGAATTTTGTACAGCACAAATCTTATCGATTGAATTTGAAAACCCAACTGACATGGTGAAGATTTGTGCTGTTACAAAATTCGAAAACCCCACTGACATTTTCATCAGTCCAACTTATCGTGTCACGTAATTAAAATTTAAGTATGTTACGTTATTAAAATGTAAGTATGTTATTGTCTTCTTTAATTTTTAATACATATCAATCTAAAAAACATATTTGCTATAGCTCTCTTAATCTTATTATATAAAGTTGGATGGTTAAAGTTGCTAATTAATATGATCGTGACACGTGACAAGTTAATCGATAAGATTTTGACACGTGTTTTAATTAAAATATATTATAAAGGAAAATATACTAATCCTAAAAGAAAAAGGAAATACTACTATTTTAAAAAGAAAAATAAATAAAATAAAAGGAAAGATATCTTATTATAAAGAAAAAATATACTAATCCTAAAAGAAAAAAGAAATACTACTATTTTAAAAAGAAAAATAAATAAAATAAAAGGAAAGATATCTTATTATAAAGAAAAAATATACTAATTCTAAAAGAAAAAGGAAATTACTATTATTTTTAAAATAAAAATAAATAAAATAAAAGGAAAGATATTTCAATATTACTAAAAAGAAAAAATAAACGTCAAAGTTAGTAATTAATATGATCGTTACACGTGACAAGTTAATCAATAAAAAGAAATTAACTAGGATATATTCAATTTAATAAAAAGAAATTAAAACAAAATGATCTATTTCATTTTAATAAAAGAAAAATAAAAACAAAAAGTAAATTAGATTAACTAAGATATATTTCAATTAAAAAAAGAAAATTCTAGATGCTAATGATATGACATTTGACGATGATGAGTTTAATGTGGAGGAGGATAGCAAGAATCATGTAGAGAAGCTTTTGATGCGATTCTTGAGAAGTATAACTTTTCTAGAGAGCTAAAATCTCATATAAGGAAGAAACAAAAAGTAAGTTAAAAAAAACTTGATTAACTAGGATATATTTCAATTAAAAAAAGAAAATTCTAGATGCTAATGATATGACATTAAACGATGATGAGCTCAATGAGGAGGAGAATATCAATAATCATATAGAGAGGCTTTTGATGCGAGTCTTGAGAAACATAACTTCTCTAGAGAGCAAAAATACCATATAAGGAAGAAACAAATAAGTAAATTAAAAAAAAAATTTGATTAACTAGGATATATTTCAATAAATAAAAGAAAATTATAGATGCTAATGATATGATATTAAACGATTATGAGCTCAATGAGGAGGAGGATATCAAGAATTATGTAGAGAGGCTTTTGATGCGAATCTTGAGAAACATAACTTCTCTAGAGAGCAAAAATACCATATAAGGAAGAAACAAATAAGTAAATTTTAAAAAAAAATTTTGATTAACTAGGATATATTTCAATTAATAAAAGAAAATTATAGATGCTAATGATATGATATTAAACGATTATGAGTTCAATGAGGAGGAGGATATCAAGAATTACGTAGAGAGGCTTTTGATGCGAATCTTGAGAAACATAACTTCTCTATAGAGCAGAGAGATCATATAAGGGAGATGAATGTGGAGAGAAAGAGATACTTTATTTTCTTGAAAAAAATTAATGAGGAAATTGTTAACATACTCGAATTGCATACCCAAGTTTTTAACCCAGCTGAACAGTAAAAGATAGTTGATAAAGTTTGTGAACTATATGATAAGTAGAATTAATGTTGTTTAGGACCCGCAACAGATTATGTGTTCTGAATATTTTAATTGAAAATAACAAAAAAATTAAAATAAATAAATAACTCTTAGGTTTCGATTTTGTGTTTTTCATATATTTTTTTCCAGTAGTGAGCAAATTTTGTTTTCTATTTTCTTTTTTCATGCGAGTCTTGGGAAACATAAATTTTCTAGAGAGCAAAAATATCATATAAGGAAGAAACAAAAAAGTAAATTAAAAAAAAATTGATTGACTAGGATATATTTCAATTAAAAAAAAGAAAATTTTAGCTACTAATGATATTACATATTAAACGAAGATGAGCTCAATGAGGAGGAGGATATCAAGAATTTTAGAGATTTTTGATTCGAGTCTTGAGAAACATAACTTCTCTAGAGAGCAGAGAGATCATATACGAGAGATGAATGTGAAGAGAAATATAGACTTTATTTGCTTGAAAAGAGTTAATGGGGAGATCGTTAACATACTCGAAGGACTCGAATTGCATACCTAATTTTTAACGCAGCTTAAAAGAAAAAGATAGTTGAAAAAGTGTGTGAACTATATGAGAAGTAGAGTTAATGTTGCTTAGGACTTGCAACAAATTCTGTCTTTTGAATATTTTAGTTTAAAATAAATTAAAATTAAAATAAATAAATAACTCTTAGGTTTCGATTTTGTGTGTTTTCATATATATTTTTCAGTAGTGATCCGATGTTGTTTTTTATATTCTTAAAAAAATATTTTAACGGGTTTTAAATTTTATTATAATAAATTCGCGTATATGCGGATCCTAATCTAAATTTTAGTTATGATAAAAGTAGGATAATTAATTCGTCAAAATTATAGATATATATATATATATATATATAAATAGATAAAACATTAGAATTCAACCTAATTCATATAAGAGTATTAAAACATATATATTTGGAATATTAAAAGTAATTTTTTTTTTACATATTATCAGATTTGTTTTCATTTTATTTTTACGAATTTAAAATATTTTATTAAAACCCGCATATATGCGGATCCTATTCTAGTATATATATATATATATATATCAAAACACATGGTAAAAAGAGTTGCTTCTATTAAAAGACAAGAGTGTAGCCAAAAGTCAAAACCATCATTTGCGATTACTAAAAATAGATGTAATCAAATTTCGTAAATAATATCAATTAACAAGAGACTCTGTGATGTAAATTTGTACACATGGATATAAAGGCGAGCAACGTGGTGAAGGATGATGAAAACACAGACAATATTGTATATGGCCTTTTCTTTACTAACTAATGAGTTCCAACTTCCAAGTAGAGTTCTGAAGGGAAATAATTTTTCTTGATATTCTTGTTCTTGTATATAGATTTGCATATTTCAGAGATGGTTGCCGAATACGCGAAGCACAAATAAACTCTTTTTAGGAAAAATGATTCAAACATTTTCGGACCCTTTATGGACCAGTAAACTTTTTAAAAGCCCACAAAACTATAAGAAGAAGCAGATTTTTGGGTCAGTATTCCTAATCTAGCCCACCATAAACCTGAAGCCCAACGAAACCCAAACCTAGGTCGTATCAAAATCATCCCGTTAGGGTTTTTGGCGGTCTGGAAGACTCTGGAGGTTGATGAATCAGTCAAGATGGTGCTGAAGACGCTGAAGCAGAAGATTCGAGAAGATTTGGTTAATTCTCTATCGGTCTCCTTATTTGCATTTGATTTGCGGAAATGAGATGATTAATCTTCTTGTAAGAGAAGAAAGGTATGTCTGTTTACTCCTTTGTTTTATTTTAAGTGATTTTAAATAAAATAAAAATATTTAAATTAAATGATATTCTTAATATTTTATATTTTATTATTAGTAGATTTGTGTTTATCAAGATAACTAATAATTTTTTAATTCAAAAAAATAATTTTATTTTTAAAAAATTCACGTGCAAAAGTTTTAAACATTTTTAAATTGAAAGAGAGAGATTATTTATTTACTCATTTTTATTTGGCGCATGTTCTTTTCCTGTCCTCGATTTTTTTTTCAAAAAACCTCATTAGTCAGAGTTACCTTTTTCGGATAACAATATTGGAAAAAAAAATAAAGAATATAACTACAAGGATAAACAAATTAATTGGATAACCATAACTGTTTTATTGGACAAAAATGTCTCTACTTCATATATTTTTTTATTCAGTTGTTGTATACCATTTAAATATAATATATGAAATAAAACATATATATATTTATGCCAAGTTTGAAATCGATCAAACTATACTATATGAACATAGAAAACAATATAGATTTGTTACATTCTTTTATCTTTTGTTTGTTCTATATTATCTAAATTTAATAGTATAACAAGCAAAAAACATATAAATCAAGTTTGGGATCGAAAGAGGGATTACATCAGGCAGAGAGGACGACATACGGAAGAAAAAAAAGATATATGAGAAATAAGTTCGAAAGAGTGAGAGTTGCCGATATATACGACGGAACTAAAAGTAAAAAAATAAAAATTACAAAACAAATAGATGAAACTATACTATGCGGATATAAAAATATTATATTACCTTTTGGAAAATATAGAAAATAGTAAAATCAATATTATACCTATTATACAAAAAAAATTTCATGACCATGATTTTACTATGGTTATTAATTCAAATTTCTCTTTTTCTAATTCATTCTAAAAAAATAGGGATGAGTCATGAACAAGTCATTGGACCCAATTAAAAACTCTACTTTTCCTTTTATTTTTATTTTTATTACAGTTAAAGTGTCCATCGATCTACGTCGCATGTCTCGACTCACACAAACACATGTCACAACCAAACAAATGTGTCATTAATTTTATTTTTTTAATAACAACATCAGAACAGATGCAAATCGACAAAAAGAAAATGAATGAGACTGCAATTTGTATATTTTTTTTTATTCGAATAAATTGTTCTCCTATCTATTATTAACCAAAGAAACCATATGCCGTTTGTGATTTGTACTCGAAATTGATACTTTCTAGTTAAAATATAAAACGTTTTCAAAAATAAAATGCAGATATATATCCCAGCAAGTCCAGGGTATTCAAAACCATTATAGATCTGATTTACAAATTGATTCAAACATTCTTTGCGTATAGATATCATGCCTCCCTCAAGGTAAAACATTAATTTCTTCTTCTACGCTTGTGTATTGATGTATGGCTACATACGTGTTTGGCTTAATCAGGTCTCACGTTGTAATCAACCCATTTGCGTTTATAAACTTGTAATTCTAATTTCAAACTTTATCTGACTACTGAAACAAATGGTTTATTTATTAATTAGTGACTCATTGGTGGATGCTCTTAATTAGTATGAAAGGGGGGAATGGAAAACACAGTTACGATACTAATTGTCATTATCAGGTACTGAAACACTTTTATGACGAATTATGATGAATACAAGAGCATTATACTATGCCAATTGAATTTGATAATGATATATGTTCTGTTTCTGGTATGTTGGGGTTTACAGAGAAGTGTTTTTTTCCGAGATACAACATGTGGTGATAGAGAGCAAGAGCATCAAAGAAATGCTAGCGAATTTGGATTTTCCCGGGTGCATCAAAGTGGCTGACTTAGGTTGTTCTTCTGGACGAAACACGTTGTTTGCCATGTCCGAGATCGTCAACACGATCATAGAATCATACCAACAAAAAGGTCGGATCAACCCACCAGAGATCGATTGTTGTCTGAACGATCTTCCGCATAATGACTTCAACACTACCTTCACTGTGATAACTGGAATCGGTTCTGCTAAAAGCAGATGAGAGTTTCGTTTGTTTTGATAACTCAGATCGGCTTAGTAGAAGAAGATTAGAGTTAATGGGTTAGGATCAAGAGAAGATTGAGTTTAAGCTCAGCCGGAGCTGTTTAGCGTTTGTTTGATCGTTCCGATGATCGGAGTAAAAATCGGTTCCAAGAGTTCTCCAGTCGGAAAAAAGGACCACCTCTTCTAGAATGAGTTCGACCTCTATTTATAGAGGGCACAACTTTTTTTGGACGGCCACGATCTATTTGATCGAAGCGCTCACATTTAAAGATACTAAAAAATACAAATATCTTCATCTGAGTGGAGTCTGTACTCTGACACAGTGGAATCTGCGCTCTGACCCGCGTGCGACGAGGCGCTGATTCTTATGCGCATGGTGCTGATTGAGTGGAGGTTCTGATCGGCTATGCCATGCCGCTGGGTCGGCCTGGTCCGAATGTCTTCAGGTCGGCCATTGATAGAGATGCGAGCGATAATTTTCTCGGGGGTGGCCGACCAGGAAACTTTCTCCTCATGTTGATTTAGAGCCGACCTCATGTCTTCCCTAATCTCCTAGAGATGGCCGAGCCGGCGCTTTCTCCGGATAAGCGAGCGAACTTGGGTATTTATCTTGTAGCCAACCTAAAGTTTGGATTTACTAACAGTAGGGTTTTTAAAGGGGCCGATCTGAATTTTTTATATTCCCCCTTTTAGAGGGGATACGAATCCCGACTCTAACAGTTAGTCCCTCCCTTAGTTCGGCAAACGAGTGCGTTTACCGAATTAGAAAGAACTGTCCGATGCCGAATGAAGTCGGCCCTGTTAAAAGGTGAGAATGAAATTGAATCGACTTCGTACCCTCCGATTTTGGGGTCGGCGTATATGTGGGAAGCCCTAGTTTTGGCGCGTGAGAACAGGATCTAGCTTCGTAGGTTTGCTCGTCAAGATTTTAGGCTTGCCACGTGTCGCCCATGCGACGGTTGCCGATTAGAAATATTGCAAAGAAATGCGAACCGTCGCCAAAGTAATGATGACTCTTGGGAACCGTTCAAGGAATCTCTATAAATAGAGGGGGAGTTCCTCACTTCTTCATTTCGTCACCTCGAGAGAACAATACTGCAAAGGTTAGCTCCCGTTTCTCTGACTTTTTATATATATATTTTTTTATTTCGCCGGTAATCTTTCTCCGCCGTCTTCGTTCGGTGGTTTATCGTGATTTCTCCGATCTGCTTCGAGATCCATCGTCGTGTTCTTCGAGTTGTTTGAAGATCTTCATTCGTTATCTTTGAAGATGTTGAAGATTGGGGAAGGCTGACCTAAATACAGACAAAACAGGCCGGATCAAGAAATGGCGAATGAGTTCAGCCTTTCCTTGGGCGAGGTTCAGAAGATTTTGCAAGAGGATGCGATCGCTCAGAGCCGATCCAAAGGGAAAAAGGTCGTCTTGTCCCCAAGTCGGTCTTCATCGGGGTCGGAAGAAGAGAATGAGACCGACTTCTGGTTAAGGAAATCTGCAGCAGATAGATTTGTAGCCGACCAGGTCGGGGCTGTTCCGCAGGGTGATGGCGAGACATCGACTCGCGCTCCGTTCTTGATTCCAGAGCTTCAGGACGAAGATGACCTTCCAGAAGGAGCAGGCAAGATGGTCGTATATCGTGAAGATGGCCGATCAAGTGAAAAAAATACAAATAAAGAAGAGGGACGATCCAACACGATCGAGCCTGATGATGAAGATGACCGATCTGGAGGAGCGAATGAGATGGACGCAAACGATGTCCTGAATATCTTAATCGCTGAGAAGTATGTAAATCAGTTCGGTATCATGGATCCGCATCCGAAGGTGCAGAAAGTTCGGCGAAAGAAAAGTGAAACGAAAGTGACGCCGATCGCAGACAACGTTTACGGGGTTTTTCCCACGAAGTCGACGATGGCTTCCTTGATTTCTCTAAAGGAGGAGTGCGGCATTGGACCGGAGGTCATCTTTATGGTTCCTGGTCCGTCTGAACGGCCATGGGATGCTCCTACAGGATGGATGTGCCTTTACGAAAGTTTCTTCAGAAAGTTTCACATGTGGTTTCCCCTTCCTCGCTTACTGCTGGAGTTAGCTGACAAGAGAGGTTTGCCGATCTCCAAGTTATCACACTCGACGATTCATTTGATCGTCAGTCTTCTGTATCTCTCGGTGAAGCACAAAGTCCCGTTGAACTACGAAGCGTTTCACGCGATGACGGTGACGAAGAGGAACAAGACCGAACTGAAATATCGGGGCTCGTATCATACGAGTATCAAGCAACGGTTCAACGTGGTTACCGTCCCGAAAGGGACGAAAGTTGGGAACTGGCGGGATCACTACTTCTTCGTTCTGATCAACAATGCTTCCGTAGTCGATCGGGACATACCGATCAGGACGGAATGGGGAGAGATTACCGGTTAGGAAACTATATTGGAGTTTTGTATAGTGACCGACGTCTTTTTCTGATTGTTCCCTTATGATTTTGCAGGTCATAACTCTATCGCCTTCGTTGACGATCCCATCGATATCTACGAGACCGAGAAAAGGTTCGCAGCTCTCTCAGCAATCACTTGGCCGAGCATTACGGAGGAGAAACTTGCTAGGACTCAAGGTAAATAGCCGACCTGGTTTAAAGACTTTCGAACTTGTCTCCGTCCTCACGAATCTTGTTTTATGTATAGCCGCTTTAGCCAGAGCTCACCGTAAAAGAATGAAGGCTCGTCAGTTGGCCGATCTGTCTGGTGACTTGGGGGAGGTTTTGGGCTCTCCTGCTTCTCGACCGGCGGTCAGCCAGGATCGGGCTATCTCGGCTGAGAAGGTCAAGGCCAAGAAAACTAAGACCAAGAAGCGTAAGAAGGCCGTGGCGACAAGCGAGGGATGTGAGGATGTCGACCAGGAAACAGAGATTGCTGACGATGAAAACGTCGATATTCAGGGCCCGAGTGGGGAAGCATCTACGCTTAAAAGGCCTCCTATTGAGAGAGCTCTCCATACATTCGGCTTCTCGTATGAGTACCACGGAGATGGGCCGATCACTAGTGATCCAGTGGCCTGTCTCGACTTCTTTCTGAGGCTTAGAGATCATCCTGCGGGACCCTCCACCGATATTTCCGGTCTCATCCGGAAGGAAGATATCGCACGTTTCGCGGTAGAGCAAGCTCGGATAAATTTTGCTCTCTTCATCTTCCTAAACTTTAATTCGTGCCCCTTTTAATGGTCCTGATGTGCCCCCTTTTTCCAGGCTCTTAGTACCACGCTTAGCGTTATGTGCGGTTATGACCGTGATGCTAAGAAGCAGTCGGGTTATGGGGCCGAGCTCGAATCATACAAGAAGGCTCTTCAGTTAGAGAGGCTGAGATGCGCCGATCTAGAAGTTGCGGCCAAGGAGCTCAAAGATGAGAGAGAAAAATCCGATCGGCTTGAACGGGAACTCCGTGAGGTTGCGGCCAAGGAGTCCTTGAAGTTGTCCCAAGAAGAGTCCGACAAGTGGCAAGTGACTGCTGACCTTGCTATGAAAAAATACAGGCAGGAGCGGGATGCGACTCACAGGAAGTCCGAGGCCGCGAGAGAGGCGATGCGTAGAGTCAACCGATATTACGCTGGCCTCATCGAGAAAATGCAGAGGCAACTGGCTCAGAGGGATGAAGCCGAGAAAATAATTGCTACGACGGCTCAGAGGAAGGGAGTCGACCAAGCAATCGGCCTTTTTGAGAGGGAAGGTCTTGCTCTTCCGTCACCTTTGAAACAAAAGGTGACCGATACTCTTCGGGAACGGGAGGCCAAACAAGATGCCTTTGAAAAGATCAGCTTTGAGCCCGGCGAGCTAAGAGCCCTGACCCTTGACGAGTTATTCGGGGAGCAAAGGCCGTTTGTTCGGCATGGGCCTTCTGCGCCGTTGCTAGTGAGTTCGACCGAACCGGCTGCATTGGAACCCGAGACGAGAACCGTGGCTGTGATTGAGCCTTCTGAGCGCACCGAGCCGACCTCGACTGAAGAGGTAATCCCTCCTGCACCTGAGGAGGTAAATGATCGATTGGAAGGAGCCGGTCAGGATGCGACCGAGAAGAGAGCAACCGAAGCTGAAAGGACTGAGGAGACGGTCGAGGAGTCCGGGGAGTGATCTTCGTTTAGCTCAGTTCATATTTTGTTTTAAGATTTTTGTAGCCGATGTGAAATTGCAACTTTTGTTTTCACATCTTCCTTCTTTTTTTTTTGATCCAAGTTTTTCGGGTGGCCGACTTGGATGTGTGTAACAAGACCTATTTTAAGTTTTAATGAATGGAATTTCCGTTTTAACAAATGATTGTCTCCGCAATGTGTATTGTCCTTAATTTGCTCGTCACACTTAGGAATTTATAAGTTTGGAATATGCGATACGGGTCGGTAATATTCAACAACTTAGAAAATTTTCATTAAGTTGGCTGAGAGATGCGACCTGGTCGACTAAATAATAAAACAGGATTGCGGGACAGAACCCGGCTTTTTAAATCAAGTGTGAATACAGAACATGCGAACAGGTCGGCTTAAGTTGCTTCTGTACCACTTTATTTCCTAAGTGTGAATATCGATTGCGAATCAGGTCGGCGTCTTTATCGATACCACTTAGGAAAAATCTAAGTCGAATATGGTTGCGAGTCTGATCAGCTTACGTACCATATGTCTAGATTTTGCGAATCAGGTTGGCTTATACAAGGTGAACGTGGCGTAAGAACGCATGCAAGGGGACTTGGCTTTTGTGCCGAACTGGGTGGATCAGACCCAGCGTTAGGCTAGTCGGTTATCCAACAAAGATGACGATATTAGATGACCGAGCTCACACTTGAAAAATTCTTTTTTGTTTGTGGCGAAACAGACGACCAGGCTTTTACGTGGCGAAAGCATTGTCCCCCCTTATTTGATTGGGGGGAGCAGTTGTACCTGTATGACGGGTTGCCTACGTACCCCTTTCGGGGATCAAACCGCTCCGTAGTTTGATGTGAGGTCTTATGATGCCGACCTCAGTAGTAGTAACGTTTGAGACTCATGGAGTTCCAAGCGCGAGGAACTTCGTCGCCGGCTGTTGTTTCGAGCCGATAGACTCCCGGTTTGACGATCGTTGTCACGATGTAGCGACCTTCCCAGTTAGCGCCGAGCTTGCCGGCGTTGCGTTCCTTGGTGTTTTCGTAAATCTTCCGAAGGACCAAATCGCCTTGGTCAAAATATCGGTTCTGAACCTTTCTGTTGTAGTAGCGTGCAGCTTGATTTTGGTAATTCTGCATTCGGAGTAGCGCCTGGTTCCTTGTCTCTTCGAGGGTGTCAAGGTTGCCGACCAGCATTATGTCGTTGAGATCGGGATTTTCTGGGAGAATTGTTATGCGAAGGCTGCCGACGTTGACTTATGCAGGAACCATTGCTTCGCACCCGTAAGCTAAGGAGAAAGGAGTTTTTCCAATTGCCGTTCTTGGTGTCGTACGGTGCGACCAAAGGACTCCGTCGAGCTCGTCGGCCCAGAGACCCTTCTTTGAGTCGAGGCGTTTTTTGATGCCGTCCAGGATTGTCTTGTTAGTCGCTTCGGCCTGGCTGTTACCTTATGGGTGTCGAGGAGTGGATTTGTTGAGTCGGATCTTCCAACGTTCACAGAACCCTTCGAAGCTTTTCGATATGAACTGCGATCCGTTATCCGTGACGATCTAGTAAGGCAGGCCATGTCGGCATATGATGTACTTCCAGAAGAAATTTTGGACTTCCTTGTCCTTGATGCTGGCGAAGGCCTTGGCCTCGACCCATTTGGTGAAATAGTCAGTCATGATCAGCATATACTTAAGTTGGCGTGATGATGGCATTGGGCCGACGATGTCCATAGCCCATCGCATGAATGGATATGGAGGGATGGCCGATGTTAAAAGCTCGGTCGGCTGATGGATCATCGGAGAGTGACGTTGGCAGCATTCGCATTTTCGTGAGTATTCGTTGCAGTCTTCCATCATCGTTGGCCAGAAAAAGCCATGTTTCTTGATCTTGAGGGCGAGTGCGCGTCCACCTGAATGGTTACCCCCGGCACCGTCGTGAGTTTCCTTGATGACGCGGCCTACCTCATCTCCGTGGACGCAAGAAAGGAGCGTTCCGGATGCTGTCCAGCGGCATAGAGTTTTATTGGCGATTGTATACTTCGAACTCCGGGCGCGTATTCGTCAGGCCGACCACTTTTCCGAACGTAGCTCGCCAGTCTCCAGAAAGTGTCGTATTTCGATCCGCCAATCTGGTCTGTCGGTCGAGGGAAAAACGTCGGCTGCTGTTGGAGCAATGGTGAGGACGATCTCAGCTTGAGCGATACTTGGAGAAGTGATTCCAGCGATTGGGATCGTACGTCGTAAATCGAAATCTTGATCGGATGCCAAAGTGGCCAAGGCGTCGGCTCTCTTATTCTCGGATCGGTTGATCTGAAGGAGTTCGAAAGTTTTGAACTCCTTTGACAGGTTTTTGACGAGGGCTAGGTAGGCACTGGCCGTCGTTCGTCCTTGGCTTTGTATTCACCGCTGAACTGCTTTGCAACGAGCTGGGAATCACTATGAGCCTGGATATGGTCGATGTTCATGCCTCGGGCTAAGCGCAGTCCCGCGATCAACGACTCATACTCTGCTTCATTGTTGGAGGCTGTGAACTCGAGGCGTATTGACTGTTCTAAAACCTCTTCAGTCGGCGAATGCAGTTTGATGCCGATGCCGCAGCCGAGACGTGAAGACGCTCCGTCAACGTACAGGGACCAAAGTTCGGATGTTGGTGAGTTATCATTGATAAGGCCAGGGGCCAGCTCGATGATAAAGTCGGCCAAGACTTGAGACTTAGCGCTGGTACGGCTCCGGTACTCGATATCGTACTCGGAGAGCTCGATAGCCCACTTCGCCATTCGTCCCGATTGTGTTGGACTCTGGAGGATGGTGTGGAGTGGCTGGCTGGTGAGGACGGCTATCGAATGCGATTGGAAATACGGACGTAGCTTTCTAGAGGCGACGACGACGGCCAGAGCCAACTTCTCTAAGGTCGGGTATCGTAACTCGGCGCCATCCAGCGTCTTGCTGATGTAAAAGATTGGCTTCTGTTCACCCCGATCTTCTCGAACCAGGACTCCACTGATTGCGGCGCTAGAAACGGCAATGTACAAGAGTAGCGTGTCCCCGTTCTCAGGCTTCGCAAGGATTGGCGGTGTAGATAAGTAGATTTTGAGCTGTTAGAAAGCTTCTTCGCATTTAACGTCCCACTCAAACTGTTTATTGCCTCGCAGAAGTTGATAGAAGGGGAGGCACTTATCGGTAGATCTTGAAATGAAACGATTCAAGGCGGCGATCCTACCCGTGAGTCGTTGGATTTCTCGCGTGTTTACTGGGGACGGCAGTTCAAGTATTGCCGATATCTGCTTTGGATTGGCTTCGATGCCGCGCTGGGTGACCAAATATCTGAGAAACTCGCCTGAAGTGACTGCGAACGTACACTTAGCTGGGTTGAGCTTCATGCCGTATTTGTTAAGAATGCGAAAGCATTCTTGCAAGTGCGGTATGTGGTCGTCGGTCTTCAATGATTTGACGAGCATGTCGTCTATGTAGACCTCCATCGTTTTGTCTAGTTGGTTGCGGAACATCTTGTTGACAAGGCGCTGGTAGGTAGCTCTCGCGTTCTTCAAACCAAAGGGCATGACCTTATAACAATACGTACCCCGATCTGTGATGAATGCAGTCTTCTCGCTGTCCGCCGGATGCATGAAGATCTGGTTGTAGTCGGAGAAGGCATCCATATAAGATAATAGTTCGTTGCCCGACGTAGCTTCGACGAGCTGGTCTATTCGGGGAAGCGGGAAGCTATCCTTGGGACACGTTTTGTTGAGGTCGGTAAAATCTACGTAGACTCGCCACTTGCCGCTTTTTTTTTTTACGACCACGGGATTAGCAAGCCAATCAGGGTACTTCACCTCGGCAATGGACCCGGCTTGCAGTAGTTTTTCCACCTCATCGTGGACGGCCTAGGCGCGCTCCGAACCAAGTTTTCGGCGTTTCTGCTTGATCGGCCTAAATGTGGCATCCACGAAGAGCTCGTGTTTGGTGATCCTCGGATCGATGCCTTTTATGTCGGCCATTGACCAAGCGAAGGTCGCAACATTTTCTTGAAGAAAAGCTGTGAGGTCGTCCCACGTACTTGGGAGAAGTTCCGTGCCGATACCGACGAATCGGTCCGGGTGCTTTGGATCGATATTGATCTGTACGACGAGGTCGCTCTTCGGCTTCTCATGATGAATGACTCGAGGGTCGAAATCATTGCTGCTATCGATCATGAACGTCGAGTTGGTACGAACACGTTGTTTGTCGATATAGCAATGTCTCGAGACCGTTTGGTCGCCGTGAACGGTGAAGATACTTCCCTTGATCGGCATCTTAACGCACTGGTGGTAGGACGACGGCACGGCTCGCATAGAGTTAATCCAAGGTGTGCCCAGGATGACGTTATAGATGGTTGGTCGGTCGATGACGTCGAGCTGGATAATTGAGGTTTTGCCACCGATCCTAACGGGGAGTCAGATTGTCCCAATCGTCGAGATGGAGTCACCTGTGAAGCCAGTGAGGGGTGATGGCGCGACTTGGATCTCAGAATCCTCGATGCCCATCTTGCGAAGAGTATTCTTGAAGATTAGGTCGACCGAGCTGCCTGTATCAATGAGAACCTTTGAGACTTCGTCGTCGCCAATCGCCAGTGAAATAACGAGCGGATCGTTGTGAGGTCGGTCGATTCCGCGTGCGTCTCGTTCAGTGAACGTGATGGGAATGTTGTCGGGGAAGAGTGCGGGTGCATCAGCAGGCACGTTTGCGGCCTTGCGCTCGTGGCGCTTGATCGAGTTGATGGAACCTGAACAATTTAGGAGTCCGCCCATGATCATGTTGATCCGACGTCTGACAGGCGAATGGGGCGGCGTTCTTTCATCGTCCTGATTTCTAGCATCGCCATTCCCAGCGCGCATGTTCGAGTCATTGTTATTGTTAGGGCGCCGATCGTAGCTCCGTGGCTCAGGCATCTTCCCATTTCTTCTAACTTATCCATCTTCCCATTTCTTCTTCAGAAGACTGAAGAAAATCCTGCATTCGTCGGTGTTGTGATTGGAAGACTTGTGGTATTTGCAGTATGTCCCCTTCTCCTCTGTGGATTTGGGGTTGCTGCGTTCGTACCTGTTCCTGCCTGGCGCACGGGATGCGGCGTTTACACTTTGTCGGCTCTTGCCACCTCTGTCCAGATGCTGACGTGGATCTTGGTAGCCGACGCGGGCAGTCCTTTTTTCGTACGCCGAGGGGGTCCTTTTTTCGTACGCCGATTTGTCGTCGGCCAGCCCTTTTGCCTTGGCTGCCCTGTCTTCCTCGATTCTGATATAGTCGATGGATTTGTGGAGTGCGTCCTCCAGGGTTTTGGCCTTTCCGGTTTTCAGCTTATCTCAGAATGCTTGGTCGTCACGCATATTCTTGATCAAGATCCCAAGAGTAATCTCATCGGGGAGTCTGCAACGAGAAACGATTGCTCTGAAGCGGTCTAAATAACTGCGGAGTGGCTCCGTGTTCCCTTGCACGCAAGACCATAAGTCTAACTCTGAGGTCGACGTGTCGATATAAAGGGAATAGTGGGTGATGAACTTTTTACGCAGATCCTTGAACGAGACGACCGAGTTCGGCGGTAACCGTGAGAACCATGTGAAAGCGTTTCCGGATAGCGACTCGACAAAGTATTGACAAAAACAAGCGTCCAGCTCATTTTCAGGCACGCGAGCTCTGCCCATGGCGACCTTGAAAGCTGCCAAATGCCTTTCCGGATCGGTCGTTCCGTTGTAACTAATCGGCAATTTGATCTTGCCGAAATCCTTCATGGGGGCGTTTGTTATCGCCGATGTGAACGGCGTTTGGTCAGTTTGCCGAAGGAGTTTTTCCAACTCGGGAGCCGTTGTGACAGCGTTGTGGACTCTGGAGTTCATGCTGTCGACTCGTTCGTGTATGAGTTCGGCTTCAGATGGTGAAAGAGCGGCGATGTGATCGATGCTTCTCGAGCGAGCGTTAGACCGTTCCTGGCCTCGTCGTAGATCCGTCATTGGCGTTTCTCCGAAAAGGTTGTTGATAAGCCGATTGGTCCTGACGTTACATGGTGTTTCTTCGTTAAGCTGTTCGGTTGTGGCCAGAGGAAGACGTGTGCGGAGGAGATGATCCACGTTGTCGCGATAGGTGGTCTGCTTGGACCTGAGAAGGTTGAGTCTCTCGTCAATCCCTTTCTGGACTCGTGCTGAGAATCTCTCCATCATGTCGGCGATGCTCAAGACAGGCGGCCTTGGTAGATTCAGCGTTTCTGGCATCGGATGGGCGCGGGATGCAACGAAAGCCCTGCGCTGATCTGCTTCCTCCACGATAGGTGGTCGGTCGGAGTTAATGATTCCTTCAGGCCGATCTGTTGTTATTTCCTAGGATCGGGTTTCGCCAATGTTGACAGCTCTTGTGTCGGTTTGCGCGGAAGTGCTTGCCATCTTTGTTTTCTTCGATTGCCTCGAAAATTCTCTCGAATTGAACTTCCCCACAGACGGCGCCAAATGTGATAACTGGAATCGGCTCTAATAAAAGCAGATGAGAGTTTCGTTTGTTTTGATAACTCAGATCGGCTTAGTAGAAGAAGATTAGAGTTAATGGGTTAGGATCAAGAGAAGATTGAGTTTAAGCTCAGCCGGAGCTGTTTAGCGTTTGTTTGATCGTTCCTATGATCGAAGCAAAAATTGGTTACAAGAGTTCTCCAGTCGGAAAAAAGGACCACCTCCTCTAGAATGAGTTCGAACTCTATTTATAGAGGGCACAACTTTTTTTTGGACGGCCACGATCTATTTGATCGAAGGGCTCACATTTAAAGATACTAAAAAATACAAAAATCTTCATCTGAGTGGAGTCTGTACTGTGACACAGTGGAATCTGCGCTCTTACCCGCGTGCGACGAGGCGATGATTCTTATGCGCATGGTGCTGATTGAGTGGAGGTTCTGACAGGCTATGCCATGCCGCTGGGTCGGCCTGGTCCGAATGCCTTCAGGTCGGCCTCCCTAAAGGTCTCGAGGTCGGCCTCCTTAATTTGTCTTCAGGTCGGCCATTGATAGAGATGCGAGCGATAATTTTTTCGGGGGTGGCCGACCAGGAAACTTTCTCCTCATGTTGATTTTGAGCCGACCTCATGTCTTCCCTAATCTCCTAGAGATGGCCGAGCCGGCGCTTTCTCCGGATAAGCGAGCGAACTTGGGTATTTATCTTGTAGCCAACCTAAAGTTTGGATTTACCAACAGTATGATTTTTAATGGGGCAGATCTGAATTTTTTATATTCCCCCTTTTAGAGAGGATACGAATCCCGACTCTAACATTCACGCTGGTTCCTTCTTTCCTAGAGAAGCTGAAGATGGAGGTCAAAGGAAGGTGCTTCGTGTCGGGAGTCCCAAACTCTTTCTACTCAAGGCTGTTCCCAAGCAAGTCTCTTCATCTTGTTCATTCATCTCTTAGTCTCCATTGGCTTTCGAAGGTTCCCGATGGGATTGAGAACAACAGTAAANTATAGAATTTTCCATTTATATATTACCTAGGTTTTTCCGTTTTTGTAATAAAAGAGGTTCGGTTATAACTTTAGGTTTTTGTAAGAAAACCTTCTTCCATCGTTCCAACTAATTAAGGCTCCATATGATTCTCCGGTCGTGTCTTGGTACGGTGGGCCGATACTCGAGAGCTCGGGTTCGTCCTGGTTTCATATCTTCTCTTTACTTTCTTCTTCCACGTTCCAATAATGTCCGGGACAAGCCACTGCGCGCCAACGGCAACAATGGCCGGCCGAGTTTTCACCGGTTCTTGTGCCTTTTCTTCCATGTCCGTTAACTCGCGAAACGACAACGATCGATCCGCGAGCACGCAAGCAGCGACTATGAGAAGAAAGATCAATACAATGCAAGAGGATGAGAAACAGCTAGAAATAGAGAAAAGTTCTTCTTCCCTTCCAAGACCATTGAGAAAGCCAAAAATCTTCATATTCCCTTCCAAGACCATTGAGAAAGCCAAAAATCTTCATGGACTCATCAATAGGCTTCCCGATAGAACTCAAAGAATCACAAATGGCTTTGAACTCACGACAATAAACTGAGAAAGACTTATCTTTTTTTGACAGGAGCTGGAGATTACGGCGGAGAGAAAACTCTCTGGCAACACTGCTTTTGTTGAAATTTTCAGCCAGGGAAACCCAGATCTGACGAGAAGTTTCAAGGTTGTGAACATGGCCGAGAACTTCTTCGGATAAGGTACCAAACAACCATGAACGGACGAGTTGGTCGGTGCAGAACCATGACTCATATTGAGGATTTGGGACCTCGTTGGAGACATCTCCATTTATGACAAAACGAGTCTGTGTTGGAGCTGTGACGGCTCCATTGACGAAACCTATGAGCTTTTGACTTGATAGGAGAGATTCAAACTGTGTTTTCCACAACAAATAGTTGTTGTCGGTTAACTTGAGGGTAACTGAATTAGAGACATGAACACTATCAGGAAAAGGGTATGAGGTCGCCATTGATTCACCTGTTAAGGTTTACAAAAGCTCTGATACCATGAGAATGAAAGGGAAGAGACGAAGTTTATAAATTATGCTCTTTATTTCCAATAATGTTCTTTCAAGAGTTCGTACATTTATCTTTTATAGACTTTATGAAATAAGTGATCGGAGGAGCTCATCTCCTTTTCCGTAATTATGTCTTTCTCTTTAGTAGGTAAAACACTTTTGCAATTTGCTCATTTTCCGTAATTATGTCTCTCTGGTTTGCAGGTAAAGCACTTTTGGATTTTGTCTTCTTCTATTGTTGTTGACTTGTTACTCACATTCCCCCTCAAACTTGGAGTAGGTGAGTCACACCGAGTTTGGACCTAAGCGCAACAAAGGATCGTCGCGGTAATGATTTGGTGAAGATGTCCGCAAGCTGGAGTGCGGCTGGAATGTGTTGTGTCTCAATGAGGCCGAGAGCAACTTGTTCCCGTATGTAATGATAGTCCGTATCGAAGTGCTTCGATCGGTTATGAAGAGCTGGATTAGCTGAAAGGTACACAGCAGAAAGGTTGTCACATTGTATTAGTGTAGGTTGATGTTGCGAGATACCAAGGTCTCGAAGTAGAGAAGAAATCCAGGTAATCTCTCGAGCTGTAGACGTTAAAGCTCTGTATTCAGCTTCCGTTGATGAGCTTGAGACCGTCGGTTGCCTTTTTGCTGACCAAGATATCAGATTTGATCCCAACATCGTACAAAAACCAGTGGTGGAACGTCGAGTTTCCTTGCATCCAGCCCAGTCACTGTCACAAAAAGCAGAGAGAAGGAGATTCGTGTTTTTCTTGATCGGAAGACCCATCTTTATAGTCCCTTTTACATATCGTAGGATTCGTTTCAGCAAACCGAAATCAGAGATAGTCGGAGAATGCATCCTTTGACAAACAAAATTTACCGCATATTGGATGTCCGGCCTTGTGATTGTCAGATACTGTAACTTTCCGGCAAGACTCCGAAAATATGTGGGTTCCGGGAATGGCTCTGAGTTGAGATTATCTAAGTGTTGTGGCAAAGGAGTTGGCATGGGATTGCAATCTGTCATTCCTGCTTGATGAAGAATATCTGATGCATATGCTGCTTGATGGAGAAAGAGATTAGTTGTGTGAGATTCAATCTGAATTCCCAGAAAGTAATGTGGTGGACCAAGATCTTTCATGGCAAAACGGTTGTTGAGAGATTTGAGAAGTGCATCAAGAAGAATCTGATCACTGCCTGTAAGAAGAATATCATCGACATATAGAAGTAGGACTAGAGTTTTTCCTTCTTGATGATATACAAACAAGGATGGATCTGATTTACTGCAGACAAACCCAAAGTCAAGAAGAAAATTGCTGAAAGTGTCAAACCACGACCGTGGAGCTTGTTTCAAGCCATAGAGAGCTTTGGTGAGGCGACAAACATGAGATGGCTTTTCAGGATCAACAAAGCCAGCAGGTTGGAACATAAACACTGGTTCATGCAAATCTCCATGTAAAAAAGCGTTAGAGACATCCAATTGCTTCAGAGGCCAGTCCTTTGCTGTTGCGACATCAAGAATGAGCCGTATTGTTGCTGTTCTAACAACAGGACTGAACGTCTCTAGGTAGTCGACTCCTTCTTCCTGATCAAACCCTTTGGCGACAAGTCTTGCTTTGAGCTTGTCCACTGTTCCATCAGCTTTCAGTTTCGTCTTGAATACCCATTTTGAGTTCAAGATGTTCATGGCTTCAGTTGGTGGAACGAGTGACCATGTGTTGAGCATGTGAATTCTTCCCATTTCATCGAGCACAGCTTGGTTCCAGCCAGGATGTTTCATTGCTGAGACAATAGTTTTTGGCTCATCAGTAGTGAATTTAGAAGCAGTGAGTACGTACCGAGGATTTGGTTTTTGAATTCCAGCTTTTGATCTCGTTGTCATTGAATGAGAGTTGGCAGTTGAAGTCAGATGGTCATCTCGACTTGTTGGAGCAACTTCTGCTGTTGTAGTTGTTATTGCTACTTGAGCTGGCTCCGCAGTTAACTCATCTCCTTGTATGTCAGGAATGATCGGCTCAGTAGTTGTTGTGGGGACAATCTCTTGCACCAATTGTTCTGCAGGAGTAAAAACAGGTCTAGGGAGATATTTGGGTACTGGAGGAGCAGGAGGTATTGTAGATGTGGGCTCACTACATTGCCAAGCTTTGAGCAGAGGTGTCTGATACGTTGGGATCAATGATTTGTACTTTTCTTTGAAAGGAAACTGATTCTCATCAAAAATGACATGTCGAGATATATACACCTTTCCGGTTGGTGGATATAGACATCGATATCCCTTGTATTGGTTGTTATAACCAAGAAAGACACAATGAAGGGATCTAAGATCAAATTTGTGATGAGCCAATGGTCTTAGGCACGGGTAGCAAGCTGAACCAAACACACGAAGAGCCGAATAATCTGGTTTGTGGTGAAACAGAGTCTCATAGGGGCTGTTGTTATTCAGAACAGATGAAGGTAAGAGATTTCCTAGAAAGTTTGCTGTGAAGAATGCCTCAACCCAAAAATTCAGCGGTGTATGGCTATGAAACATCATAGATAGTCCAAGCTCAATTAGGTGTCTGTGCTTCCTCTCAGATGTGCCGTTTTGTTGAGGAGTGTAGGGGCACGAGATTCGGTGACTGATCCCATTCTCTGAGAAGTGTTCTTTTAATCAGTTGCTTGTAAATTATCCACCTCCATCACTCTGAAACACCTTTATTTTTGCATTTAATTGATTCACTACCAGTTTTTGAAACGCAATGAACACCGAAAAGAACTCAGATTTAGCACGAAGAGGATAAAACCAAGAGAATCGAGAGAAGTCATCCACAAAGACTGCATAATATTTGAACCCTTGATTCGATTCAACAGGTGAAGGCCCCCAAAGATCACAGTGTATTCGATCTAGGGGCTGTACAACATGAGAATCAGACGAAAAAAACGGTAATCTAGAGTTTTTCCCCATCTGGCAAGGCTCACAAACAGGGGAGGTGCTGCTCTTATTCACTTTTATTTCCTTGCTTGTTTGAAGTTGTTGAAGAATACTTGAGTTTGAATGACCAAGTCGATGATGCCAAGTCTCCTCACTAGCTGCACATTGACGGTTAGAATAGAGAGCTACAAACTCTTGGTTCTCCAACACATAGAGTCCATTACTGTGGGGTCCCTTGGACACCACTTTCTGAGTGTGTAAATCAATAATGCAGACCTTGTTAGCATCAAAATAAACACCATATGGATAATCATTGCATAACTTGGACACCGAGAGAAGTGATTTCTGTATAGCAGGGCACACTAAGACTTCATTTAAGGAGATAATACCTTTTGAGGAGGAGATTGTGGTGGATCCAACATGTGTTATAGGGAGATAAGCTCCATCTCCAACCAGGACAGTGTCATTCCCATCATAAGGAGTTGCAGACTGCAGAGTGTTTGTTGATGGGGTAACATGAGCAGAAGCTCCTGAGTCTGGGTACCATTCCTTCCCACTATCATCAGAGACACGGAGAGAAGAGAAAGCTTGAGAAGGAACTTCACTCTGATAGTTGTTGTCAAATCTGTTGTAGCATTTGATTGCAGTATGACTAACACGGCCGCATATTTGACAAACAGGTCTCTCTCCTGAGGTTTGTGTAGAGGATTGGTGCTGAGAGAAACCTCTTCCACGTGTTGAGTAGCCTCCTCTGCCTCGGTTTTGTCCAAAACGGCCTCTACCTCTCTGGCTGGGAAAATATTAAGGAGCTCTAGAATCAGATCTTTCAGTGTTGAAAGCAAGGTGAGGAGTGACAGAATCTGCGTCTTCATAGGATCTTAGTTTGGTGTCAAAGCCTTCCACATCTGAGACGACATCATTAAAGGTTGGAGAAGGGAGTTTACTTAATGAGCTTTGAATGACCGTAGTGATGGAGTCATATTCCCTTCCCAAACCATTGAGAAAGCCAAAAATCTTCATGGACTCATCAATAGGCTTCCCAATAGAACTCAAAGAATCACAAATGGCTTTAAACTCATGACAATAAACTGAGAAAGACTTATCTTTTTTTAACAGGAGCTGGAGATAACGGCGGAGAGAAAACTCTCTGGCAACACTGCTTTTGTTGAAATTTTCAGCCAGGGAAACCCAGATCTGACGAGAAGTTTCAAGGTTGTGAACATGGCCGAGAACTTCTTCGGATAAGGTACCAAACAACCATGAACGGACGAGTTGGTCGGTGCAGAACCATGACTCATATTGAGGATTTGGGACCTCGTTGGAGACATCTCCATTTATGACAAAACGAGTCTGTGTTGGAGCTGTGACGGCTCCATTGACGAAACCTATGAGCTTTTGACTTGATAGGAGAGATTCAAACTGTGTTTTCCACAACAAATAGTTGTTGTCGGTTAACTTGAGGGTAACTGAATTAGAGACATGAACACTATCAGGAAAAGGGTATGAGGTCGCCATTGATTCACCTGTTAAGGTTTACAAAAGCTCTGATACCATGAGAATGAAAGGGAAGAGACGAAGTTTATAAATTATGCTCTTTATTTCCAATAATGTTCTTTCAAGAGTTCGTACATTTATCTTTTATAGACTTTATGAAATAAGTGATCGGAGGAGCTCATCTCCTTTTCCGTAATTATGTCTTTCTCTTTAGTAGGTAAAACACTTTTGCAATTTGCTCATTTTCCGTAATTATGTCTCTCTGGTTTGCAGGTAAAGCACTTTTGGATTTTGTCTTCTTCTATTGTTGTTGACTTGTTACTCACATGTTGAATGTGTAGGGGGTTGTTAGAGAATCTGAGATGGAATCTTTCAACATGCCGTTCTACAATCCAAACGAAGAAGAGGCGAGGCAAGTTATTTTAAACGAGGGATCCTTCGAGATCAACAAGATCGAGACACATGACCATATTGTTCCATACAAAATTGAGAAAGATGATGAGCAAATTTCACTTCAATCAGTGGAAGCCGGTAAAGAGCGGGCGACTGAGTTAAGATGCATCACTGAACCGTTGCTCGTCGCTCACTTTGGAGAAGCCATGATCGTCCCGGTGTTTGACAAGTATGCACAGTATATGGCCAAGTATCTCAGTGTTTCAAGCCATCGTCCCAATATGACCCTCAACATCGTTGTTTCTTTGACTAGGAAATAAAGAAACAACAATGTTTGTGAGATCTTAAGATTTACATTTTTAAGCCCATTATGAATAATGTATTACCCATTTGTATTTCAATTGGAAATTGATTGTAACTACTTGATATTGTTTGCCATTTGTATTTTCTATTGGAAGTTGTTTTCATTTTCTTGAAATTAAAATAAAATAAAATGAGCATAGCTTATTCTAGCTAGTCACAGGCCAGGTCTTCCAAGCCATTATGCGTCTATTTAGAAATTGATGTAAGAAATATATTTAAATTATCTTAAATATACTTTTCCTATTACGTAGTTTTATAATAATTAGCTTTTATTTTGAGATTATTATTCTTTATCATATTTGGTGGACAATTTAATGTGAATATTAAGGAGTTAAATTTCTAATAAAGTTTAGATAACAAGAATGTTTAGACAAGTGCAAAGAGCATAAAAGAACATATGTGCATAAAAGGACACATATCACATTTAAGAGATTAAGGTTTTATGTTTTTATACACATATTATGTTTAAGAAGTTAAAGCTTAACACTTGTCTAATTACTTGTTATCTATTTGATCATCTATTTTTGATGTAAAATTGAGATTAAATCTTAAATAAATAACTAATCGGGAAGTAGGTCCTCTCGCCACCTATAAATATATGGTTTTATCCATCATAATATCATCACTTAAGAAAATAACACATTAAAAAAAATTCTTAGGCAAGGAGAGAAAAACTTAAATTCCTACTTAAAATTCTATTTCTAGTTTTCTATTCGGATAACTTTTCAAAAAAAAGTTTCAAAGTAATAGAAGGACGTACTCCGATATCTCTATTAATAGTTGTATTATATAATTAATTTAGATTTTTAAAGGTTTTTTAGGCTCATGTTAAAATTATGTTTAACAATTGATTCAGACATTTTGTTTTTACATAATGTGGAAATGATTTGATAGTAATATACAAGACACTTTTTTTTCTGCGCTAATATTCAAGTCACTACTATTAATATTTATAGTTGTATTCGATCGCATGTGTGGAAACGACGCGGTTTCTGGTAGACTAATCTTTTCTTTAAGAGAAGAATGACCCACACGTCAAGTCAGTCTTTGTTTACTAGTATTTCTTTTCTCATTTTCGTTTGACGCACGTCTTTTCTCAGGTCGATAAATGAGAAAAGACCAAGTCATTGGACCCCACTAAAACTCAATTTTTCTTCTTCTTTTTCGTTATTCTATCACACAGAAATTTCGAAGTTGTTGCAACGGAAGGATCCTCGCTTATTCCTTACGTCCATGAGTCTCCGGTTTCCACCTATAATAATTTCCGAGTTTTTGGATTAAACACAACTCAGAACAAAGACACCCTAAAGAAGATGAGTTCCTCTGACTCTTCTTCCGCGGAATCACGTCTAGCCACGGCTAAGACGGTTCTCACAACCGCAGCTTCAGTAGCTGCAACCGCAATGCTGGCTAAATCGTTAGTCCAAGATTATTTACCTGACGAGGTGCACCACTACATCTCTTATGGATTTCGCTACTTCTTTGGTTACTTCTCCTCCCAAATGACAATAATCATTGAAGAATTTGAAGGGTTTGTTCACAACGAAGTCTTTGAGGCCGCAGAGGCCTATCTAGCCACCAAGATCTCTCCTTCTAACAAAAGGATCAAAGTGAGTAAACACGAGAAAGAAAACAACTACAACGTCGCCGTGGAACGTGACGAGGAAGTTATGGACACTTTCAATGGCGTCAAATTCCATTGGATCCTCCATTGTCGCCATGTCGAGTCCAAGAACTTCCACAACCCGCGAGATCTAAACTCCACACTCAGATCTGAGGTCCGATCATTCGAGCTCAGCTTCCACAAGAAATTCAAGGACATGGCTCTTGAATCTTACTTGCCATTCATGGTGAAAAGGGCCATGTTGGTGAAGCATGAAAAGAAAACGCTCAAGATCTTCACTCTCGACCCAGAATCCATGTATGGGCCTTACTCGGACGCTTGGACTTCCGTGGTTCTTGACCATCCTTCTACCTTCAAGACGTTAGCAATGGATTCAGATGTTAAGAGAAATGTAATGGAGGATCTAGACCAATTCGTGAAGCGGAAGGACTTCTATAAAAGGGTTGGTAAAGCTTGGAAGAGAGGGTACTTGTTGTACGGTCCACCAGGCACAGGAAAGTCAAGCTTGATCGCAGCCATGGCAAATCATCTCAACTTCGATATCTATGACCTAGAGTTGACTGCGGTTAACAACAATTCTGAGCTCCGACGATTGTTGATTGCCACTGCTAATCGTTCGATTCTTGTTGTGGAAGATATCGATTGTTCGATCGAATTGAAAGACAGGACAACCGATGAAGTACCTCATGAAGCAGACGAACCTAACGACCCACGATACAAAAAAGTAACACTCTCTGGACTGCTAAATTTCATAGACGGTCTGTGGTCAAGCTGTGGCGACGAGCGGATCATAATATTCACAACCAATTACAAAGAGAAACTCGACGCAGCGTTGTTGAGGCCAGGACGCATGGATATGCACATCCACATGTCGTACTGCACACCGAGTACTTTCAAGGCTCTTGCTTCAAACTATCTAGAGATCAAAAATCACCACCTTTTCGGCAAGATCGAGGAAGGTATTGAGGCAACGGAGGTTAGTCCAGCAGAGGTTGCAGAACAGCTCATGAGAAATGACACTGTTGATAAGATTCTTGAGGGTTTGATTGAGTTCTTGAAAACCAAGAAGATCGAGAACGAACAAGATAAGGCCAAAAAGGAAGAGCAAGATTTGAAGAAAAAGGAAAAGACCATCAAGGGAACAGATTCGAAGGTCAAGAATAGCGAAGATGTGGATGAACAGCTTGTGAGAAATAATCGTGTTGATAAGGTTCTTGAGGGTTTAGTCGAGTTATTAAAAGCGAAGAAGATCGAGAATGACGAAGCCAAACATGTGGAGGCAAGTAACATTAACTTGTGAGTTTTGGAAGAGGATTATAGAGAGATACTTACCTTATTTAATAACATGAGAATAATTGTTGATTGTGTATTTTGAGATGATACAAAGCAAGATATGGATCCAATGAGACCGCTTAAACATGATGTTTTTTTTTTCTCCACAAACTTATTTATTACTTAATTAGAACGTGCCAATACAAAGTCTTTATGCAATACAGGGGTTAGCCAATAAGGAGGATGAACACAATCCGAATAGAAAAGCAAATCAAGCGGACCCTTTTGGTTATTGCTTAAACATGATTATTGCACTAAATAAAGCACTAAAAGAAATTGATATTCCGGTAAAAGAAATTCTCACATAGCAAAAAAGTCTGATCTCGAACATGATTATTGCACTAAATAAAGCACTAAAAGAAATTGATATTCCGGTAAAAGAAATTCTCACATAGCAAAAAAGTCTGATCTCGAAAGACTTGCAGAGTCAACGATCTCGTATACGATTTCCAGATTTCTTTATAATCTAGCCTTTAAGATTTCCAGGTTCGATCAGGTTATCAAAAACTTAGAAATTACAAATAAAATTTATCTTTATAGAAAAAAATAACTATCAAATGTTTAGAAAATTCTTTTAAAAAGAAAAACAATCTTCATGAAATAGATAAAAAAAATATTGTCGAAGAAAGCAGAAAAATATTTACATGCTGTTGTAAGAAAAATTACAGTTGAAATCATTTTGTTTTCATAGCTCCTCGGACTAAATGAATAAGAGTTTTCATTTTTAACTTTACTTATTAAATGGGCCGTCATCCTGGCCCGCCTACTACACACAATTCGTTTAGTCTAAACGATTAATTATAAATGGAAACTTTTTGCTTGTAAAAAACAGACTCACGACTTCTTTGATTAAATAAAGCTCATCGGCACAAGAGATACCGAGGCGAGAACACGTTCTTGTGGAGAAGAAACTTTTCTTCTCACCCAAGTAACCTAACAAAACCGAGAGAGAGGAACTCGTTCGTCAAGTCTTTGAGATCAGATCTCAATGGCACTAACATCTCGTTCTTACCCAGTTCGTGTGCCTATGGATACGGGTAGACGATACGCGACACTTGGAATGATAAAACAACCACGGATCGTTTCGGTTTGTCGTTCGGGTGCAAAATATCCAGGTCTATTTGCACAAATTCTAGAAAAAACCGAATCGGTACGAATTCAAACAGTTCTCACCACCGCGGCTTCTGTGGCTGAAACCGCAATGCTGGCTCGATCGTTAGTCCAAAACTATGTGCCCGACGAGGTGCGTCACTACATCTCCTACGAATTCCGCTGCTTCGTTCGACGCTCCTTTGCTGATTACTTATCCTCTCAAATGACAATAACCATCGAAGAATTTGAAGGGATGGTTCACAATGAGCTCTTTGAGGCCGCAAAGGCCTATCTAGCCACCAAGATCTCTCCTTCTAACAAATGAATCAAAGTGAGTAAACACGAGAAAGAAAAAAACTACAACGTCACCGTGGAACGTGATGAGGAAGTTTTGGACACTTTCAATGGCGTCCTGTTCGGCTGTTCTGTTCCGGTGGGTTCTCCGTTGCCACCATGTTGAATCAAAGAGCTCCAAACTCAGATCGGATGTCAGATCATTCGAGCTCAACTTCGACAACAAATTTAAGGACATAGCTCTCGAATCTTACTTGCCATTGGTGGTGAAAGGAGCCACGTTAATGAAGCAAGAGAAGAAAAAGATCAAGATCTTCACCCTCGACGCAGGTTACTGGTACTCAGACACGTGGACCTCTGTTACTCTTGACCATCCTTCTACCTTCAAGACACTAGCAATGGATCCAGATGTCAAGAGAAGTGTGATGGAAGATCTAGACAAATTCGTGAAGCGGAGCGACTACTATAAAAGGGTTGGTAAAGCTTGGAAGAGAGGATACTTGTTGTATGGTCCACCAGGCACGGGGAAGTCAAGCTTGATCGCAGCCATGGCCAATCATCTTAACTTCGATATTTATGACTTAGACTTGACTGCGGTTCAAGACAATTCCGAGCTCCGGCGATTGCTGATTGACACTGCTAATCGTTCAATTCTTGTAGTGGAAGATATTGATTGTTCGATCAAATTGAATAATAGGGCAACTGATTACGAATCTTCTATAGAATCACGGAACAAAAAGGTGACACTCTCTGGACTACTAAATTTCATAGACGGTCTATGGTCAAGCTGCGGCGAAGAACGGATCATTGTATTCACAACCAATTACAAAGAGAAACTCGACCATGCGTTGTTGAGGCCAGGTCGCATGGATGTGCACATTCACATGTCGTACTGCACGCCGAGTACTTTCAAGGCTCTTGCTTCGAACTATCTAGAGATCAAAGAGCACCACCTTTTTAGCAAGATCGAGGAAGGTATTGAGTCCACAGAAGTTACTCCAGCAGATGTGGCTGAACAGCTTATGAGGAATGACAGTATTGATAAGATTCTTGAGGGTTTGATTGAGTTCTTGGAAGCCAAGAAGATCAAGAACGAACAAAATAAAGCAGAAACGGATTTGGAGAACAAGAAAAAGACCACCAAGGGAAAAGATTCGGAGGTCAAGAAAAAACGAAGAGGTTGATGAGCAGCTTTATGAGGAATGATCGTTTCGCATGTTTTTCTCTCTATTTCTTCTTCTATTTATTTAGTGAAAGAAGATTTTTTTCTAGCATAATGTGTTTTCAAGAATATGTTAACTAAACCTCATGCATTTATCTTACGTACCTTCGGTTCATGAAAATTAATTTTCTAGCTTTTTTCTTGTTTCAAAATGTTTTATATTTTACATTCTATATTAATTAATATCAGTAAGTTAAATGAGAGATATTTGAATTAGTATTGAGAAAGCAAATGAATTAAATTAAAACAAGCATTATTAAATCAAACGAAGAATTTTACAAAAATAAAAACAGAAGAAGTACTTTGCTAACAAGTCGTTCTAATCAATCTTTTTAATCAATCTTCATGAAATAGAAGAAGTATTTTGTAAGAAAGAAAACAATATTTTTGCTAACAAGTCGTTATAATAAAAACCAACTATGGGTTTTTGCTTTCAGCCCATTTGAATATCCGGAGAAAGGGTCTATCCATGGGCTGCACCTCCCCCAGAGATTAGTCTGGAGGGTCTATCCATGGGTTACACCTCCCCAGAAATTAGTCTGGATCCTTTTATAAGTCTTGGATTCCCTAAGTTATAAAAAAAAAAAAAAACCAACTATTTGTTTTCAAGTCTTCAACCAGAATCAAATTGATCAAAAATCAAAACCACTATAACAAGTCGTTATAATAAATTAAAAACCACTGTTTGAGCTTTGATTCTGATATGCAATTTGTCTTGGCACTTGGCGACTAGACTCTAGAAGAGCGTAGGGCTATCGAATTTTCACTTTTAAATGGGACGTAAGTTGGCCCACTGTATACAATTTGTTTAGTGATATATCCCCCCAAATTAAATAATCATCTTCATCCCAAATTCTCTTCAGCCCTAACTATCTCATCTTATAATCAGAGGTATCGTTTGAAAGTGTTTAGTGATCGCAGAAGCCTTTCATCTTTCTAGGTTCGACAACCAAATAAAGACTAGAACTTGGTATCAAATTATCTCCTTAACCCTCACAATTTGTTTTTTAATTTTATATAATTGTTAGAATTTCAATTTTTATGTTCATAGTATAATCAGAAATTCAGAATCAGCACTATTGTCCATTTGCTATATTTATTTTCCACAATATTTCTTTTCGTTTCTTGTTTTTTTTGGGGGTTAATTTCTTGTGTTTCTTGATAAGATTGGAGGAGATGAGTTCCTCTGCCTCATCATCGGCTGAATCTCATCTAGCCACCGCCAAAACAACCCTCACGGCGGTTGCATCGGTGGCTGCAGCGGCAATGCTAGCTCGATCAGTGGTCCAGGATTACATGCCAAGCGAGGTGCATGAGTTTATCTCTTGTGGCATCCGCAGATTCTTGGGTTACTTCTCTTTTCAAATGACAGCCGTAGTCGAAGAATTCGGTGGAGGATTAGAACAAAACGAAGTATTCGAAGCTGCAGAGTGTTATCTTGCCACCAAGATATCTCATTCCACAAGAAGAATCAAAGTGAACAAACTCGAGAAACAGAGCAACTTCAGTGTCACCGTAGAGCGCGACGAGGAAGTGGTGGATACTTTTGACGGCGTCATGCTCAGCTGGATCCTCCACGTTGACAAAAAGGACCTCCGTAACCTTCGTGACCTGACCTCCGGTTTGAAATCGGAGGTGCGTTCTTACGAGCTCAGGTTCAACAAGAAGTTCAAGAAGGTGGTTCTTGATTCTTACTTGCCCTTCGTGGTGAAACAAGCCGCTTCGCTGAAACAAAAGACCAAGACGCTCAAGATCTTCACTCTCAACTGTTACTCCGCGCAGTGGAACTCCGTTACTCTCGACCATCCTTCCACGTTTCGCACTCTCGCCATGGATCCCGAGGCGAAGAAAGGCTTGGTAGAGGATCTCGACCGTTTAGTGGAGCGTAAAAGCTTTTACGAGAGAGTGGGGAAAGCTTGGAAGAGAGGGTATTTGCTGTATGGTCCGCCAGGTACTGGAAAATCAAGCTTGATCGCAGCCATAGCCAATCATCTTAACTTTGATATCTATGACTTAGACCTGACATCGGTTAACAGTAACGCTGAGCTCCGGAAGATATTGATGTCTACTGCAAACCGGTCTATACTAGTTGTGGAAGATATCGATTGTTCAATAGAGTTGAACGATCGGACTAGTGATGATAACGATCTGCCGCAGAAACGGGTGATACATTTTGATTCACTATCACATTATATGTTTGTTGATTATTAGCTTGAGCTCTCATAGATGATGCTTATTTCTAATGCTTTTTTTTGGTTGGTCATATATAATCTCAGGTCACGCTCTCTGGTCTATTGAACTTTGTAGATGGGCTCTGGTCAAGTTGTGGTAACGAGCGGATTATAGTGTTGACGACCAACTACAGAGAAAAACTGGATCCTGCATTGTTGAGGCCTGGACGTATGGACATGCACATTCACATGTCGTATTGCACACCGGCTGCTTTTAAGGTTCTGGCTTGGAATTATCTCGAGATTGAAGACCATTTGCTTTTCGAGCAGATTGAGGGATTCATCAGGGAAACAGAGGTTACACCAGCAGAAGTAGCTGAACAGTTGATGAGGAATGACTCTGTGGATAAAGTTCTCCAAGGATTGATTCTCTTCTTAAAAGCCAAGAAAATCCAAAATGATGAAGATAAGAAATAATAGTTAATATATTAGCTTAGAAGAAAACTTCTCTTTGACTTATTATTTTATTCTTCATTAATTAAAAATAATGAAAAATTGTCTTCTGCTTCATCTTTTTTGTTAAATATTAACTATCTATTGGTTACAAACTTACAATATTGAAATTAATATTTTTTTTGCCCCAAGTGAAAATGGTTTTAAATCTAACTAAACTCATGGTATATTTGTTTAGAAATGTTGAATTTATCAATGAATGAATCCTATATTATATATCTAAACGGGGCCGTTCGGGTTCAATGATAAGATGCCAAAAGCAAGTTGAAACAGGCAACGCAAGTAACCAAGAAAACGAGTATAGTTGACTGTTGACTTGTAATTGTAATACTGTTTGACTTCCATTTCGATAAAGTTTCTTTGTATGCGACCAAAAAAAAAAAAGTTTCTTTGTAAGTTCATTCCTGAAACAAGTTGCAGAGTAGAAGGAATCAAAGATCCAAAGATCAGAAGCTTCACATCCTTATCGACTCCCTTGTAAGTGTTCTCTTACCATAAAGATTGTGTTACTTTTGGTTAGACTCAACTCAATTTTCTAGGGTTCTACATGTTTCTTGAGAAAAATACCGATTATTCAAGAAACTCTTATCTTGGGTCAGCGATTCTAGAAAGTTCGAACAATTGTGGCAATTAGAAGTCTTTATTCAATTCCAGGTCTCAGAAATGGTGGATGCTGTGGTGACAGTGTGTCTGGAGAGAGCCTTGAGCATCCTCGAAGAAAAAGGCCGAGTTGTATCTGAATACCGAAAACAGCTGAAAGATTTGCAAGATGAGTTACAGTACATGCAGTCTTTTCTCAAGGATGCAGAGAGGAGGAAGAGGACGAACGAAGTCTTGCGCAAGCTCGTGTCAGACTTGCGAGAGTTGGTTTATGAAGCTGAGGACATACTCGTGGACTGTCAGCTCGCGGATGGTGAAGAGGATGAAAACGAGCAAAGACCTTCAAACGCATGGCTTTCGCGGTTAAAACCAGCCCGGGTATCGCTGCAGTACAAGAAAAGCAAACGTCTCAAAGAGATCAACGAGAGAATAACGGCGATAAAGACCAAAGTCGAGCCTTATTTCAAATTCAGAACGCCGAGCAACGTCGGTAGAGATAAAGGAACTGATCGTTGGAGATCCCCGGTGTATGATCATACTCAGGTGGTTGGTTTGGAAGGAGATAAAAGAAAGATCAAGGAGTGGCTCTTTCGATCAAACGAGGACGAGCTTTTGATGATGGCCTTTGTTGGGATGGGAGGGTTGGGTAAAACCACAATTGCTCAAGAAGTGTTCAACGACAAAGAGATCGAAAACCGTTTCGAAAGAAGGATTTGGGTGTCTGTATCCCAGACTTTTACAGAGGAACAGATCATGAGAAGCATATTGCGGAACTTGGGTGACGCGAGTGTAGGAGATGATCTTGGGACATTGCTGAGGAAAATCCAGCAGTATCTTCTTGGGAAGAGGTACATGATCGTCATGGACGATGTATGGAACAAGAACTTGAGCTGGTGGGACAAAATCTACCAAGGGTTGCCTAGAGGGCAAGGTGGCAGCGTCATCGTGACCACAAGATCAGAATCTGTCGCGGTAAAGGTTCAGGCGAGAGACAAGACTCACCGTCCACAGCTCCTTAGTTCTGATAACAGCTGGCTGCTGTTCTGTAAAGTGGCGTTTGCAGCAAACAACGGTGCTTGTGAGCGTCCCGAGCTAGAGGATGTTGGCAAGGAGATTGTAACGAAATGCAAAGGCTTGCCTTTGACAATCAAGGCCGTTGGTGGGTTACTTCTGTGCAAAGACCATGTCTATCATGAATGGAGGCGAATAGCAGAGTATTTTCAGGATGAACTTAGAGGAAACACTTCTGAAAATGACAATGTGATGTCTTCTCTGCAGTTGAGCTACGACGAGCTCCCTTCCCACCTTAAATCATGCTTTCTCACGCTCTCGCTCTATCCGGAAGACTGTGTTATACCGAAACAGCAGCTAGTGCATGGATGGATCGGGGAAGGCTTTGTCATATTGAGAAACGGAAGATCTGCGACTGAATCCGGAGAAGATTGCTTTTCAGGGCTTACCAACCGGTGTCTAGTAGAAGTCGTCGACAAAACTTACAGTGGAACCATCCTCACTTGCAAGATTCATGACATGGTTCGTGATTTGGTGATCGATATAGCAAAGAATGATTCTTTCTCTAACCCGGAAGGCCTCAACTGTCGCCATCTTGGGATTAGTGGAAGTTTTGATGAGAAGCAGATCAAAGTTAACCATAGACTGAGAGGCGTTGTGTCAACAACTAAGACAGGTGAGGTGAACAAACTCAACTCAGACCTCGCTAAGAAGTTCACAGACTGCAAATATCTGCGGGTTCTCGATATCTCGAAATCCATTTTCGACGCTCCTCTGTCTGATATTTTGGATGAGATTGCGAGCCTTCAGCACTTGGCGTGTCTTAGTATGAGCAACACACATCCGTTGATCCAGCTTCCTCGTTCTATGGAAGAACTCCACAACCTACAGATTCTAGACGCAAGATACTGTCAGAATCTAAAACAACTTCAACCTTGCATTGTCTTGTTCAAGAAACTACTTGTTCTTGACATGACAAATTGCGGATCACTTGAGTACTTCCCTAAGGGAATAGGAAGTCTCGGGAACCTCGAAGTGCTTTTAGGATTTAAGCCATCCAGGTCGAACAATGGGTGCAAGCTAAGTGAAGTGAGAAATCTGGCCAACCTCAGAAAGCTTGGTCTTTCTCTGACTCGCGGCGATCAGATCGAAGAGGAAGAGCTTGATTCTTTGATAAACCTATCCAAGCTTATGCTCATCTCCATCAACTGCTATGATAGCTACGGCGATGATCTCATAACCAAAATAGATGCTCTCACTCCTCCACACCAGCTCCATGAGCTTTCTCTACAATTCTATCCAGGAAAGTTGAGTCCTTCATGGTTGAGTCCTAACTCGCTTCCGATGTTGAGGTACATGTCAATATGCTCAGGTAATTTGGCCAAAATGCATAAGCGATTCTGGAGAACTGAGACAAACACTCAGTGGAGAATCGAGGGTTTGATGTTAACTTCCTTGTCGGAACTAGACATGGGTTGGGAAGAGCTCCAGCGGTCAATGCCGTACCTTAGGACCGTGCACGCAAACTGGTGTCCGGAGCTAGAGACTTTCCCAATCGAAGATGTCGGCTTTAGAGGTGGGGTGTGGACGAAGACACCACCGCACAGGACCTGATGATGATGGCACGTTTTAAGCAAATCTGGTAAATGTATCAGCAACGATAAATTGGTGTATTACATATACCAACATACAATGTCATGTAGCATTTTGACCGTTTGGATATTATATCGAGATTTCCTTTTCTAATAAACATATAACAAAAGAGCAAAACGCAAAACAAAGACAAGCAGCAATACAAATCTGCGATCAGTCAGAGTCAGAGCTCAGATTCTCTGAAGACCTAACCGACCGCCTTATGCTCTCTTGATATTCGGCGTCCTCATCATCTTCCTCTTTCTTCTTCTTGCTGAGCATTCCTGTTTAAAGATTCGCACATTTCAAGCAGCAATTCTCTAACTGAGCTGTAGTTACTGAAAAGGTAGATGTGAGGTTCTTCATACCTTTTTTAACCAGAACGTTCTCCAATTTAGTCGTGCTGAAATCGTCCTTCGTGCCCAGATCCTGGAACCCAACTAGCCTATCCATCGCAATTCCCTTGCTGAGAATGATAAAGAAAATCAAATCTTATCAGTATAAAACCTAACAACAAACCATGTATGTAATAATGAGTCGAAAGAGGCGCAACCTGAAAAGCAAAACGCAAGGTAAAGTCTTTATTGCAAGCTTCGTGACAAAGAAAGGAGCATTCTGCAATTATGTAAGCCAACCATCAGCTTCACAGAACATAGCTTAAACCGGCAAAACAGAGTTTCACATGATTGTTGAAAAGCCATTTCCTTTACTCTATCTTTAACCGAGTGGTTCACTAACCTCTGCGTCCATTTTAATGAACTTTGTGTCCACATGTCTAGGAGCAAGAGTTTTCAGATGCTTGTCCATTATCCTACAATGACGCAGTGCAAAGGTTTTGGTTATGAGCTGAAATATTATAAGACGAACAAAACAAAAAATGCTGATGGGAGACAGCATCTTACTTGCACCGGTAAAACTCCTTGTGGTAGAAATGACAAATCACTTTCTCACTCCTAGTGACTTCGCCCAAGAAATCTCCCTCGCTTACCTCTCGATAATCGCCATGTCCTTGCCTTTTGAACGCTTCTCTCTTCTCGAATTCTCTCTGTCACAGATAAAATCTTGGAGAGTTAGCTCATACCAATAGCTGCATAACTAAATAGATAAGGCACAATTCGATGCCAAAGTTATATAACCTTGAGTGATGCAATCCTATCTGCGTGCAGTTTTTCTAGCTCTGGATCCTACAGAGCATTGAGCAAGTAAGTCTACCGTAGATACAGAAAGCGTAAATCTCAAATACCGAAAATAAGATAAACAAGCAACATTGCACTTACATCCATCAGTTCATCAAGATCAACTTCCTCATTGACAGGGTTTGATGATTGCGCCTTCTCATTTGCAATAACTTCCTGCAAATCCATGTAAAGGAATCATCAGAAACATACAAGACCTCGCAGATTATCTACAAAATGTGTAGCCTACCACCTCAATAAAATCATAAACTCCTAAAGTTTACAGCTTTTGCAGACATACAACAGCATTTCTGTTTCCAGGATTTACTCGTAACACAGATCAACCACTTTTTGTGAATAGAATAGCATATGGATAAAGAAAGAAACCCACCACGAGCATATGCTAGGAACACGAAAAACGTGTAAAGAAATAATCACACAATTTTTAAAACCTTCAGAAAAGGCAACTATGAAATCGCATTTGATGGGATTTAAAACGATACTCAAGAAAAAAACCATTTACCTTCTGATAATCTCTAGCAGCTGCCGCCATTACATTTCCGAATGCCAGATTTGAGAGGGTCGACTTGACTGCATCTGGATCCATCTTTAGCACCAGAAAAAAATCTGAATAACAAAACACGAAAGCATCGGCCACAAAATTCAAGGATTCAGAAATAGAAAGTTAATGCTCCGAGATCAAACCTTGTTCAATTCCCTCCTGCTGGACAAAAAAAACAATCTTGAGAAATCGAAATCCGAGCTTTTGCTAATTTTAAATCTGGAGCGGAAAAAAATCCCAAAATCAAAAGATGAAGAACATCAATGGTGGAAACACAAACGAAACGACGGCGTTTTGGGCGGGGAAATTTGCTTTAGGGCTTCCGTTTCATCTTTATGGGCTTCTCGGCAGTGCGAAAACGCACCCATAAGGCCCAAATAAGATATTTACGGCATTTTAATCAAAACTTAAAAGAGGAGTGGGGTTATATACGGATACGTGTCGCTAAAACACCACACCAACGTCTTACGTAATCGCCACGTGTGTCTCCACTAATCAACACTGATTGTTTTTTGATATATTTGATTGATTCCAATCCAAGATCACGGTTCTATAAAAAAGCATCAGTCATGAGCTTCTCAATCTTCATCTAGAATACTATATAATATATATAAACTATAAAGGCGAAAGAAATTAACTTTTGGTTCCAAGAGGAAAATGGAGTCTTACCAGAACCAGTCCGGAGCGCAGCAGACAGACCAACAGCTGGACCAGTACGGAAATCCAATACCAATCGGCACCGGAGTCTATGGAGCTCCGGCCATGGCCGGTGGTCATCACACGGAAGGTGGTGGTTTGAGCGGCATGCTTCACCGCTCTGGAAGTAGCTCTAGCTCGGTACCAAACTATTAATATATATTAATTACTTCGTTTGTCTTACAAAGTTAAATAACTTTTACATTTTCTATACAATTAACATATTTGTATATAAAATGTTTTGGGTTTGAGTCATGACTTTACGTTAAGTCGTCAATCAATCTCGATATCTTGTTGATTCATAATGTTACAAAGTTCAACTGAACAGGTTTGTATCAACTATAATATACAAATGTCATAAATATATATAATTAAGTCAGTTAATGTTGACATCTATAGTTGTGTATTTGGGTTTAGAGCTTACTTTTTTGGGGATTAAAGGTTTATGATTGAATTCTACTAGTTAATTGTTCACTTTACGTACGTAATTTTGAAATAATAAAATTGGAAACTCAAAAGAACAAGTCCTAAAAGCGTGCGATATTTAGCGTAATTTTCGCTTTTTATTTTTTTATTTTTTTAGTATCTTATAACAAATAAAATATGGAGAATGTTGCATAATGTGTTTATGATGATTTCCTTCTGATTTACACGCCGTGTGCATGCAGGAGGACGATGGGCTTGGTGGAAGAAGGAGGAAGAAAAAGGGAATAACGGCGAAAATTAAGGAGACGCTGCCATCTGGTCATCATGGGTCCCACCAGACTTCTTCAGCGACGGGAACCACCACGGCTTATGATACCACCGGCACTGGCGCCGTTCACCACGAGAAGAAAGGCATGATGGAGAAGATCAAAGAGAAGCTTCCCTGTGGTCATCACTAGATTCATTTATATCAACTTCCTTGTTGCATGCATGTACTAAAGTAACATGTATTGTGTAATAATATAAAAACGTGGCTTCGTAAGGCGCGTTACGGGTATGGTCGTTGCATGTGTGATGTGATGTACTAATGTGAATTGACTGGTGAATTATATCTTGATATAACTCTATGCCTTTCATTTCATTAACCGCCAAAGACAATACAACCATTCTAGAAACAACGATCTTGATCAGACTTTGAATCAAAACTACGCCTCTATGTTGCAGCAGGGATGCCCAAATTTTCCTTATCTGATTTATGAGTTTGGTTTGTGTGTGTTTTATTTTTCTTCTGTTAACAATTATGAGTTTGGTGTTTGTTGTAAAATACTCCGTATTCGTGTTTCGTATTAAAGTTTTGGGATTGGTTGATTTCTTTTAGCCTTGTTTTACTTTAATGAGTTTGGTGTTAGTTGTAAAATATTGCGAGTGAGTTCGCTAAAGAATTTGGAATTTGCCTATTATCAACAATGCATATTTTGACATGACAACTCCATTAGGTACAAAATCGTTCTCGAATTTATGGATCTAGCCTCAATGCTAGGACTATGGGGGCTTATTTAAGAATTCCTGAAACTTAATGGGTGTGATCCGGGGCTCTTTGGATTAACTTTTTTTTTGTTTTCCAGGCCTGTTTATACTTTATACAATGCACAAAACCGATTTGGCTTCTTACTTCTTTATTTATGAACAAAAACAACAAAAAAAAATAAAAGATAAGATTACTTACATTATTAACCATTATTTTAACGATCACACTCGGATTTTATATTCTCCGATACACATTAATTAGTAGTTTTACTTAAGAGCATCATGGAACTATAAGGCCATAAATTTTAGCAAAAAAAAAAAAAAACACTAAACGACTTTTTTTTTTTGACAGAGTAAGGCCATAAACCAGCATGATTTTACTCTGTTGTGTGCCGTAACTTGTTTAAGAAAGAGAGAATCTCCTCTGAGACTTGTTTAGACTTCTCCTGCTGGATAAAATGATGACCACCTTCAATAACAACAATCTCAAGATTAGGTACAAAACTCTTGAACATCTCTCCTTTTACGTACTGCATTTTTCCATGTGCTCCTTCATTTCCGATATCCTTGTTTCCCAAAATAAACTTTGTCGGAACAACGATTTTGGCGTCTTGCCACGGTGCCGATATCTCCCAATTCCTGAAATTTCTCACTTCAATACCTTTTTTGAAAACATAGAGACTCATAGAGAGATATATAGAGAGAGAGGTGAAAGTTTACAGATCCATGGCTCTGTAGTAATTCAAAGGCCCTGTGAATCCAGATCTTTGAAACTTGTCTGCATACACCTGAAGCTCCTCTTCGGTTATCCAATCTGGAATCGTCGACGGTATCTCAAGATCATCGATGATTTCTGTATCAGGAGGAGCGACCAAGTAATCAGTTCTTGTTGTGAGTAAGAACTTCTTCATAACCGTCAAGAAATCATGTTTTGCAAATGCAGCCTCAGCTCTTCCCGGTTTCTTGTGAAACACGAAATTGAATCAAGGACGATCATGAGTATACTATAACAATTAACGCCATAGAAAGCAATTTTGAGTTTTACCTGAAACTGAGAAATGTACAAACCATCTCCAAAACTTTTGAAAAACTCGGAAGGTTTGAGTTTTGGGTCTCTTGGAAAATACGGAACAGAGAGACTTGTGAAACCTTTGACTCGGTCTGGTCTAAACAAGCATAGATACCAACCTATGGTTGCTCCCCAGTCATGCCCCGCCACAAAAGCCTATGAAAGGGGTTGGTTTATTGGTTTTGAGTATTTCAACTGATTTATACAAAATCTGATATGCGAATTTTAACAAGTAGTATTTAGAAACTCGTTGAAAATAACAAGATTTGCCGTCGTATTTGACTATTAATTTGTATTTTTCATAGAAAAACATTTCCAAATTGGTTAAATTCAATTTCGTTGAAATCAAATATTGAACAACTCTGGATTTTAGGCCGAGAATCTTTCACCAACTCAGCCACTTGACCAACACTACACAAGATTTTATAGATCAGTTATCTAATAACACAAATTATATAGTTTTAACTTTCAAAGATTAAGTTTAACACAAATACAGATTCTGACGAGATATGATGAGAGATCACTTTCACCTGAGCGGTGCCGTAGTGATCGAGTTAAACCGATGACGTCAGCGACAAGGTGGCTCACAGTGTAAGACTCGTGGCTCGAAGGAGAGTCTGAGTCAGAGTAGCCTCTGAGATCTGGAGCGACCACGTGGTAGCCATGACTCGACAAGAAATCGATCTGGTGACGCCACGAGAACCATGTCTCAGGGAAGCCATGGAGTAACAGAACCAAAGGCCTTTCGTCGTCTCCTTTCTCAGCCACGTTTAACCAAATCCCGTTGCTCTTGATCTTCTCCTCTCTCACTTCCTTCGTCATGATTCTCGATAGATGACGAGAATAAACAGAGATCACGGAAAATTTTACAACAAAGACTTTTTTTTTTTTAAGACTTTTTGATATCCAAAGCACGCATATAAAGACTTTTTTATTTATTACAAGAGTCAAGAATAGAGAGAGAGAACACGGAAAATTTTGTATTCATGTGGCGGATTTGTTTTCTTGTGGCGCTTGCTTGTTATTGTCATGACAAATGCACTTTGGTGACATACATACTCAATTAAATTATTTTAAACCGGATGTTACATTTTGAATTAGATAACTCGCAATAAAAGAAAAGAGCTCTTTTATTTCTTTAAACAAGCACATAGAGAATATTAGAATAGTAGCCATTATTTTGCCCATATCACACACTCGGGTCATTAATGGATACACATCACTCCTTAACTTGATTTTTACTCTGCTTTGCTTAACCTGTTTAAGAAGGAGAGAATCTCTTGAGAGACTTGTTTAGACTTCTCCTGCTGGATAAAGTGATGACCATCCTCAATAACAACAATCTCAAGATTTGGTACGATACTCTTGAACATCTCTCCTTTCACGTACTTCATTGTTCCACTTGGTCCTTCGTTTCCGATATCTTTGTCTCCCGCAATAAACATAGTTGGAACAAGGATCTTGGAGTCTTGCCACGGCGCCAATATCTCCCAATTCCTGTAAATTACTCACTTTAATACTTGTTCTGTGAACAGGAAAGGACTCGAGATAAAGAGAGAAGTGAAAGTTTACATATCCATGGCTCTGTAGTAATTCAAAGGCCCTGTGAATCCAGATCTTTGAAACTTGTCTGCATACACCTGAATCTCTTCTTCGGTTATCCAATCCGGAAGCGTCGATGGTATCTCAAGATGATCGATGATCTCTGTATCAGGAGGAGCCACTATGTAATCTGTTCTCGTTAACGTCAAGAACTTCTTCATAACAGTTAAGCAATCATGCTTTGCAAATGAAGCCTCCGCTCTTCCAGGTTTCTTGTAAAAAAAAAACAGAACCAAGAAACTGAATCTAACGACAACAATAGAAACACCACAAATCTTGAAAGTAGTTTTGGGTTTTACCTGAAACTGAGAGATGTATACACCATCTCCAAAGCTTTTGAAAAACTCGGAAGGTTTGAGTTTTGGATCTCTTGGAAAATATGGAACAGAGAGACTTATGAAACCTTTGACTCGGTCTGGTCTAAACAAGCACAAAATCCAACCTATGATTGCTCCCCAGTCATGACCAGCCACAAAAGCCTATCACAGTAAAACATGTAAAACATTTTTTCCAGAAAATCAATCTAAATCTAACGGTTGGATTATCAGAAGATCAGTATATAACCTGAGCAGTGCCGTAGTGGTCGAGCAAACCGATGACATCAGCCACGAGGTGGCTCACAGTGTAAGACTCATGGCTAGGAGGAGAATCAGACTCAGCGTAGCCTCTGAGATCTGGAGCGACTACGTGGTAGCCATGGCTCGACAAGAAATCGATCTGGTGACGCCACGAGAACCATGTCTCAGGGAAGCCATGGAGTAGCAGAACCAAAGGCCCGTCGTCGTCTCCTTTCTCAGCCACGTTTAGCCAAATCCCGTTGCTCTTGATCCTCTGTTCTCTCACTTCGCTCGTCATGATTCTTGATCGATGAGAGAGAGAGAGAGTCAGTGGAATAATCAGCGACCAAGAGGACTTTTATTACCAAAGTTGAGATTTGCGAGTTCACGAAAGATGTTAAAAAAAAAAGGGGGTTCACGAAAAACAATGGGTACACGTGGCAGAGAAAAAAGAGAGTCCAATCCTATAGTTAGATTACACGTGGAGGTCGAGTGTCTTGATTCAGAAATCTTTGTATGTTTCGGTCTCTTTGAGGTGCCGTGAATAAAAGAATGTCGACAAGTTCATGAAAATGAGAAACGCATGACTGAATATAAAGACCAGAAACGTCAAGTAACTCTCGGTTCTTCCGACAAAGTTCGTAGACGACAGGGGCGAGTAAAATCTTCAGAGAATACAACAAAAAGGAGCAAACCTAACTCAAGACAAGAAAAAAGAGATCGTCATTTTAGGATTATTCTATGTTTGGTTGAATGAAATGAAAGCAATTCAAGAAGACATTGATTTCTTCTTCTCTTCCTCGAGCTTCTCAAGCTCAGCCAGTCTTTCTTTCCATGCCCGGTCCCTTGCGACAGCAGCCATCTTACGTTCCACTTGCTTGATTCTCTTCTTCCTCTTCGCCTCTTGCACCAGAGCCTGCCTCTTCTTTTTCTCAGACTGTGAAAGTATTCACAAGGACTCGAGCTCATTAGAAAACGACGTTACTCGTATGTAACAAAATCTATAAGAACACATCGCACATATTGTTTCACCAAGAAATGGAGCAATAGAGATACAACCTATCGGTTACTTAGATTTCTTAAAGTTCACACATTTTTCTTCACAATCTATGGATTCAACATTTCAAGATTTCTCATCTGAAGTTTATACTACCATTCAGCAGAAATAACACCCTAATAACGTAGAAGCATTGCCTCGCCAAGAAATGGAACAAAACAGAGAAGCAAGAGAGACACAGCCTACATTTTTCCCAATCGAACTACCTACAATTTCTCAGCCTTCGCACATTTTTCTCATTTGTACAATCTATGGATTCAACATTCCAAGATCTCTCATCTGAAGTTTGTTCCAACAATCAGCAGATATAATAACACATGAATAATGTAGAGAGATATGCAAAACATCAAAAAGGCTTCGAATTTCTTAACACAAACTAGATAGAAAACACACAAACCAGTATAAAGGCGCGTCGCTGCCCAATGCGCTTCCTCGCGTTCCTTCTTTTCAGACTACCCTTGTTGGGATTGTTTGGAGAAATCGGCTCGCCAGGGGTATACTGAACATATGCATACGGCCCTGCATTTTCCTCAAATCGGTTATTCATCCAACCATAGATTATTAGATACTCTGTCTATATTTCAGTAACAACACTCATGTCATGCTTTAACACAATCACATTAGAGTACACGAGATCGATACTAAACCTAGTTTTTACACAAGAAGAAAGAAACCCACAAAACGCTAACTAAACTGCACAAACAAATATTCCTGTGAAGATTACAGTAACTCGACTTCAATCACACAACACTCATCCCCAATTTCACAAGCAAAGCATCAATCTTGGCGCTACCACAATGTCCAAGACTAAAAATGGAGCTTAAATGAAAACACATGAGCGACGACTAATCGATATAAAAGGCACTCCGATTAACCATCAAAACAAAAGGGCAAACCTGGAGGTTTCAATTTGAATCTCTTCTTCTTGGGATGAGTCATGGGTCGTCTCTTCGGAAGCCGAGTATCAGTTAAGCTTAAGCTATGAAAATGGTTAGCCACAGGAATCCATGGCGACATAAAATGCCTCGATCCACCGAAGAAGGAGCATAACTCGGGCTTCGCGGCCGGAATCGTCGCAGGGAACGGCCCAGACGAGCAGCTTGCGGCGGCACGCGAAACTAGGGCTCTCGACAATGGTCGAAAAATCGATCTAATTGCACCGAAACCCATTTCACCAAAGCATCAGCAGAACAGATTGCGATCCAAAAGCTGCTTGATTTTCCGATTACCCGATTAAGCTTCCGAATTTCACCTGGCCGATACCAAAGGTTGATGAAGCTTCTCTCGCTAAACCCTGAATAGTGAATAGCACCGCACTCAACACTAATGGGCCAAAAAGTGTAATTGGGCTTCATAAGTGTGGCGTTAAACGGTTTGATAATTAATACTTGGGTCTGAAAATGGCCATGCACATCAAATATACGAATTTGTATTTTATAATTAATTTGAGACTAAAATCACGGAGAGTATTTGTTTTTAATTCTCATTAACTTTCATTTTTCGATAATATATATAGTTTTTACTGTCTAAAGACTAAAGATATAGTGTAATTATGGAGCTAGAGAGAGAGACTTGCGTAATTTTTTTAACCATTTAAGAATTTGGATGATAGTATATATGCCACATAAGGAGACACAATATTACACCATTAACGACAATCATTCCAAATATGGAACCCGTAACGTAAAATATAGATATGGTTACCATATAGATATAGATTAAAATATCCAATATTAATCACCGAAACCAATATAAATATACACCATCCTCTTTTCATTTTGCAAAGAAACACAAAACTTGCAACTCATACAACTCCACAAAAATTCTTCACGAGTTTATAAGATAACAAACATGTTTTCCTCAAATCGTCAGACAACTACAAGGCTGGTCTGTTTTCAATCTATCAATTTTTTTTTTCTTTTTGATTACATATCAAAATCATATTTCTTAAATTTTGCAAAACGTACATATATACTAAGATTATTGGAACGTTTTTTTTTTTGCAGACATGTGGGTTCAAAGTGAACACCAGCTCACCCGAATGGCACAAGAGCATGACGAAAATTCTCAAGAAAATTACAGGTTTGTTTTGTTTTACTAACAGAATACTAAATATCTTGTTCATCATCAAAATATCAGTTTATATATTTATTTTATTTTACTGAAAATGGCTTTTATGATTTTAGGAGGGAATTTTTGGATAGACGTGGACGAAGGAATGGCGTATGTTACGGGTCAAGGTGATCCTAACAAGCTATTGAAACTGATGGGTTCGAAGAGAGGCAAGGATGCTGAAATGGTCTTTGTGAAAACCGGATCAACACAACATCCTCAAGGCTCTTTTTACGGCCAATCAACGCCTTATTGGCCGTCCGATATGAGCTACATGCAGCCTTCATCGTCTCAAGGGTTCTATCCTCAGGCACAGGCGATGCAACCTTACCAATATCAATATCCATTTTCCGGCGGTTATAATAACTACGGTTATTATTAAGGATTATAGTAAGCTTTTTCATATAAACGTCGAGATCGAGCCAAAACCCTTTATTTTTTTTTTAAATTAGGGTTTTTTTTGCTTGTATCCGAACGAAAATACTCTTTTGTTTTTTGTTTCTGCTTTAGCGGATGAATATTCTCTCTGCGGTTTATTAGAATCAGCAGAAGAGGATCGAGGAGAATTTTATTTTGTTTTCTCTATCTTTTTTTTTGTATTTTCATTTATTTGTATGAATCCGACGATTATTCATTGATGTTGTGGTTCATATAAAGTAATAAACAAACTATAATAAAATGGGAAACTTTTAAGTTTGTATTTTTTTTCTTCATAATTTTCACAATTTCAGTAGATGTTTATGGATTTGCTTGGCCGAGTATTTTTAGATTTTGAGGAGGGAATTAATGAAAGGGATTTATTGACGGATTTATTAGTAGATTCACTGTTATTCGTGTTGGAACCTTTGGTAATATAATCTCGTAGAAATCCCAAAATCGAATCCATCTTGATTCTCTTCATGGGAAAGCTTCAACTGAATTTTTGTTCTATTTAATGTCAGGATATAATTATCCTCTCTTTGTTCATGTTTAGCATCCATAACCAAACACACTACTAATGATTTTTCCCCATCTTCATCGCCAAAAAGCAAACCATCTTTTATTTTACGGCCATTGCGAAAAACTTTTGAGGATAAATCAGAGCAATAGATTTTACTAGAATATGCAAAGTAATACTCCCTCTGTTTTTAATTAAGTGTCATTTTAGGATATTTCACACAAATTAAGAAAATATTAAATTTTTCTGTTTTGCCCTTCATTAAAACATTATTTTGTTTGATAGGAATAATTAATAAGCTGAAAAGTAGGGATAAAACAGGAAAATTTATCATAAATCTGCATTGAAATCCGAGAACGACAATTATTTGTAAACAAAAAAACAAGTCTAAAACGACACTNCTTCATGAACATGAATGTTGGCATCGCCTCTATCGCCCAGTCACTCGCCACTGACTGAAGCAAAATCTCTATCAAGAAAGAAGAAGAAGAAGAAGAAGAGATCATTTTTGCATGTGGTTGATTTTACCTTTAATTCGTCAATATCAACCTTGAGGAAAACCACATTGGGGAGTTTCTTAGCCAGATCAGCAAAGAATGGAGCTATGAAACGACATGGTCCACACCAAGAAGCCGTGAAATCTACCACCACCTTCAACAACAATTAACCACCATTCATGAAGCATTTTTCATCGAACAAATTAACATTACAATTATTAATCACATCTCTCACATCATATATCTAGAGGCCGATCGTGGAATTTGCTTTGAGCTAAACAAATGAGAACATTAAACACATTATACTAAACCTAGAATCTAATCTATGGTAATTCATATATGCATAAAAAATAAAATTAAAATTAAAAAATTCATATATGCATCCAAATCGAAACAAACAACGCAGTACACTGCGTCATGATGTGAGAGATCGATTCGAGACTATGAATCAAGCAACACAAACAAATTAAAAACCCATTTATAGTAAGACAAACCCAAATTTGAACAAAACAAAATCAAAAATCAAAAATCAAAAAAAAAAAACTCTGGAAGAAGGAGAAAGGAGATTACAAGAGTTTTGGAGTCATTGCCCTTCTGGAGTTGCTCGTTCCATGACTCGACGGTGTGGCACGTGATCACTTGTCCTTCTTCCGCAGCCATTTTCGCTCTCTTTCTACAGATCTTCTTTGTCTTTTCGTCTCTGTGTTGTTGATCTGTTCCTGTCTCCTCTCCTGCTTTTGTGTTTCAATTACTTGGCCCTTTCAAATATGTATATCCCCTGGACTAACCTACAAATCACAATTTTGCCACCAATATTTTTCCTTCTCTCCTTTTTTGGACGCGTGATTTTATTTTCCATCATTACACCCCACCACATATGCTACTTTCCTTCTTTACCCAAATCATAAATATTCCCACTTTACTCTCACAATTTTTAGTTTCCGACAGTTTACACCTTTTTGAGTTTAACACACAAAAAACATAAAATTAGTGAGTGACAAAAGACCTTGCTATTAATTCACCGACAAAACAATCGAAATGATGAAGCTTTCGTATTACAACTGTCTTAATCCGTCCCATTCCGACAAAAAGTTCCCAGCCAAATCAATCAAAACACCATTTCTTCAACATCATAATTCTCTATAAGACTACATAACCTTCATAACCAGATCCTTGTACCAATCAAGCGAGCTCTACAGCTGGATCAATCTCTTGAAGCAATAGGTTCCCATGACGAACCAACCGGTAAGCAAAACCGCTAGCATCGAGCAGGAAGCTATGAAAGTCCAACCACCAAGCAATATTCCTATAGCGTAGATTATGACAGTAGGCAACAAAGACTTTACCATCGCTGCTTTGCTCACCCAACGCCCTTTGAGGAACACGAGCCCCGCGAGATTCACCACGTTCCACCCGCCCGACCTTACCGCTAGACGGTTCAGGTTGTTGGCTACAAAGGAATGGCAGTTGCATGTGAATATGTTATACGAGTGGTGTTGGTACTCCTGTGTGCCTTTTCTCAGTGCATCATCCCAAGTTGGCTCTTTCTCACGAGTGTCCTCTTGCTCGTATCTGCTCTCACCATTGAACATACGAGAACCGGAAGAAAGAGATGGTTCCTGATTAAATCCAAGGCCACTGTGAGTAAAAGTTGTTAATTTTTTGCAGAAAGGGGAGGAAAAAAAATGAAAGCCAGTACCTTTTCCTTGTTGATTTGGATGTATCGAGAGACGGCTCCAAATGCAAAATTGTCAACACAGACGAAATTGGGTCCTGCAAAGTCGAGGATGACTCCGTCTTCTCTGCAAATACCCACGTGGCCGATGAAGGGAACCAGCCACGAAATGAAGGGGAGGGGTGTCCACACGATGCAGCATGGGAACCGATCTCTTCTGGGATCAATCTTCATGGGATCTGCAGAGCCGACCATCATGCGATGTTCTGATTCCGTTGTTGTCTCTCCCATTTCCAAGAGGGTTTTTTGTGATTTGATTCTCTGTTCTCTAAACAACATGTTCAGTGATCCCAGGATAACGTAAGACTCAACAAAAGCACTGAGGTAATGAAACGTACAAGTTCTCAATACTCGAATAGATACAAAGCTACACAAGTAAACTCTATAGTTAATAGCAAGAGAATGTTCTTGTGCAGAATCAAAATGCATTATCTCGTACAAAACCACAGAAATCTGCGAAATCAGAAGGATTTTCTATAAACAATATACTACACACTGAAGACCAACGCCAAAGACTAACATCACGGAGTCAACATCGGAGCATCTCATAGACAAGGGTGTCTGCAACTTTTTCATAGAGAATAGATCAAAGCGTACCAGTTTAAGCGGCGACGACGAGAACAAATTCGGATCTATCATGAACTTTACAGAAATTCTTCTTCGTTGAGACGAGAAACGGCGAGCAGTGATTCTTCGTTACTGGGAATTTTGTTTTTTTCTCTCGAAGCCCCAAATTGGATACGAATGATGGCTAATGAACATGTTTGGCTCCTTGATTTGAACTAAATCCTCTCTAAGGATATATCTATACCGTCTCGGGGATAGTAACACCTCCACTCCCGAGAAAATAGACGACATGACGTTCGGTCCAGTATAATGAGAACGGCAGGATGTTTAGTTATGAAACGTCCAACATGGTTTTACGACATCGTTTCTGACGAACGACCGAGGAGATTCTGGGTCCATCTGCTTCTCGACTATTCAGCATATATGTTGTATAGTTTGTTGTCGAAGCAGTGTACTAATGACATCAGCTTTTTATAGGCTATAAACTTTAGTTTTTAATGCAACATCTCTATTGAGTTTGGCCCAAACTGTTTGGGTTATAAAAACATTTCTTATGCTACTAACTCAAAACAAGTACTAGATCTTTGAATGGGATGCAAGTAATGGGAAGCAGTGTACTAATGATATGGGATACTCATATACCTAAGGCTTATATACTATGTTGATCAATGATCATCTGGCTAAACCAAGTTAGTATAATATGTGTTTTGCATGCTCTGATTTTGTGGGTTACTGTTTCGTTTATAGAAATCAAAACAGAAGAAAAAGTTGTGGGTTGCTTTCAAATGCACCGCCAAAGATTGGAAACTTAAATGTTTGAGGGTTTGACAAAAACAGGTTTCACATATTGTAAATCTTAAGACAATCTTTGCTTGCACAGGCCGTTTATATTAGGTTCTTCTCCAGGAGCAGCAAACCCGTCTTACGTGAATCTCTTATCTTCTATTGTTGGACATACTTGACTACATAACCCTGCCAAAACAAAAAAATATATGAAGAACCATAATGTATCTGGTTCGGTAATGGTGGATTTTGAGGAGAGTGTGCCAAAGCTTTTATGTTTCTTACCATGACGAGTTTGGTCAGCTTGTGCTGCGAAGTATCAATGTACTTGTCGATCTTAGCTCTTGATTTGGGTACACGACGACCATCCATTGAATTCGAAACTTTCTCCACTGCTCTCTTCACAATCGTATTAAACGCCTCTTTGCTCATATTCCCTTGCCTCCACGATGGTTTCAGAAGATCCTTAACAAATTTCGTTAGCACGACCTTGAAAAGCTTCATGGACCTTGACGAGTCTTTCTCCTTTGGATCCCCTCGAGACTTTTTCCTCGTACTATCACCTTCACATACATTGCTATTTGCTTTCGGATTCTCGTTATGGGAGTCTGGAGTCCCCGTCTCATGGCTGTTACCTTCTCTTCCGTTTTCTGCATTCTCACCAAACTCATCGTTGTCTCCAGACACCACTGCCTCAATATTGTTTACTGTGGTGTTTTCTTCAACGTCAGGTGGTTTGTTGGAGGAAACACTGACCCGAGCTATCATGTCTGACTCACTTAGAGCTTGTTTATCAACACCTTGGTTGTTTTCTTCCATACTCACTGGCATGTTTGAGGAAATGCTCGCCTTCGGTACAGTGTACGAGTAGTGAACTGGTTCATGCTCCTGAAAACAGTCTACTTTCACAGATGCTGGTTCAAAGCTGTCTACGAAGGGATCATACATGTCACCGAGACCGCACTCGGGAACAATCTTGGCTCTTCCGGAGTAAGGCGAGGAAGATGCTTGTCTGGAACCATCATCTGTATCTTGGTGTATTTGGGCATACGATTTTGACCCGGGAAGCTCTGTTTGAAAATTCACGGCGATGCCTGTGATAGGATTGGTTTCAGCTGAAGTACGCTGTGGAGGCGGCTGTTCTGTGTTTAAGTATGCCCCGGGAACTTGATCAGAACCACAGTTGAGAGGTTGGCCTGTGTAATTCTCATTCTCAGGAAGCGTGATATCATCTGAAATAAAAGAAGCCAGAATGTAGCAAACGGGTTAAACAAGAAGGCACCAAAATTGGTATTGGGCATAGTAAAACTTTTCTCACACGAACCTTCCATCTCAATGTCAGGATCAGTGCATAAAGGAGAACCATCCTCAAGTGGTGGAGAAGATCCATCCCAATGGTTAGAATTCTCAGTTAAAGATTTAGCGTCTTCAACAACAGGTGATTCATCACAGACAAGCTTTGCAGCTTCAGGTTTACCACAAACGGTGTATGCAGCAAGTGGCGATGAAGATGGAGGAGGTGGTGGTGGAGGAAGAGGCATCCCAGGAGGTTCCAAACTTCTTGCGGGAACAGAAAGTGGGAAACTTGGGAGAGGATGAAACGGATTAGGCAATGCTTGCGCTGGAGGAGGAAGAGTACCAGGAGGTAAAAGTGGCGGGGGAGGTAACATTGAAACAGGTGGAAGATGATGACAATGAAACTGCTGTGAAACTGCAGTTTGGGTCTCGCCCTGTGAAGAAGACGGATACAAATACGATAACTTTGTGTATGATTGAGTTGTTCCTGACATTGTTGTTAGCTGAGCTTGAGGGGCCGATGAAGCAGGGTGTGGAGGAGGAGGAGGAGCGGCGTGATTCTGTAGCAAATTCACGGAGTCAACATCGGAGAAGGATTTCTGAAACTCTTTCATAGAGAACAGATCAAAAGCGTACCAGTTTAAGCGGCGACGACGAAAATAAATTCGGATCTATCATGAACTTTACAGAAAATTCTTCTTCGTTGAGAGTTGAGAGACGAGAAACGGCGAGCAGTCGTCACTGGGAATTTTGTGTTCTCTCTCGAAGCCCCCAAATTGGATACGAATGGAGAGGCTAATGAACATGTTTGGCTCCTTGATTTGAACTAATCCTCTCCAAGGATATCTACACCGTCCCGAGAAAATAGACGACATAACGTTCGGTCCAGTATAATGAGAACGGCAGGATGTTTAGTTGTGAAACGTCCAACATGGTTTTACGACATCGTTTTCTGACGAATTACTGGACCAAGGAGAGATTCTTCTGGGTCATCTGCTTCTCGACTACTACTCATCGCTCTGGGGAGATCATTGCTACCTACTGATACCATCTGATGCGAATCTGCCATTAATACATCTGCTCGAGGTTAGGAGAAGATGAGGAAACGCGATTTGGCAATTTTGATGCTCTCTGGATTTGCTATATTCTTCACTCTCCAGGTATCTAGAACCCTTAATCGATCTGTTGCTAGAGCAAGCTTTGAAATTTCCTGTATCGGTAGAATTCGACTGCCAAAAGTGGTGGCCTTTTAGCTAGATTGTAAAACTTTCAAATGGAATCTATTGATTTGTATGTATTCAGTTTTCCAGTTATTATTGGTGCTTAATTTATAGAGCTTGATTCTACTTGAATTTATAGCACGAGGGTGATTTTGCGTTCAAAGAAGCATGGTTCCATTTGTACGATGAATACCCAGTCCAACACGAAGCGGATCGTCTGCCACCACCTATTATAGCTGATCTTAATGGTGATGGGAAGAAGGAGGTCCTCGTTGCTACAAATGATGCAAAAATTCAGGTATCATATTCGTGATTTCTAATCTCTGCACTTGTCTTGCTTTGTTTGGTAAACATTTCTCGATCATCTTGCTCGCCAATTTATAAATTTCTGAACGAATGATCTCTTTATGCTTCTGCTGTTACGTGCTGGATCGAGTGCTCAACTTGTTGATGTTTGGTGGATTAGGTCCTGGAGCCTCATTCCAGGCGCGTTGATGAAGGTTTCAGTGAAGCACGTGTTCTTGCGGAGATCACCCTTTTGCCTGACAAGATCCGTGTTGCCTCAGGGAGACGTGCCGTGGCGATGGCCACAGGTGTTATTGATAGGTACTATAAAGATGGAACACCACAGAAGCAGGTTCTGGTCGTTGTTACCTCAGGTTGGTCTGTGCTCTGCTTTGATCACAACCTGAAAAAGCTGTGGGAAACGAATCTGCAGGTTTTATTTAATCCTCTTAGTCCTTAGTCTAAAGTTCCATTTAAAAGTTTGCCTTAATTCTCCTGTTACTTACCCATGTTGATGGAATGACAGGAGGATTTTCCACATAATGCACACCATAGAGAGATAGCAATTTCGATAAGCAATTACACATTGAAGCACGGTGATACTGGTTTGGTTATTGTTGGTGGACGGATGGAGATGCAGCCATATGTATGTAGCAGGAAAATTCCCTCTGCTGATTTCCTGTTTTGCTTGCATGCATTACTAATACATTATTTCTGTGGTTTTAGAATCACATGGACCCATTTGAGGAACTTGGCATGACAGAGCAAAATGCTGAGAAACACAGAAGGAGTGCTACTGAGAATCAGGTACGGAAGATGTGCAGTTGTTATATCGTGATCGCTTCCTTGACTGCGTCTCTCTGTGGTCTGGTTACACATTTTGTCTTGAACTCAATGATAAAGAAAGAACTCGACAATTATTCATATCCCACTGTGCATGAGAGCTGTGTTTGGACAGTTTATAAGAACTTTAAGCTTCCTTTCAGGCATCTGAAGATTCTGGAGCTATGAACTTGCGTCACTTTTCTGTTTATGCATTCGCTGGCCGGACTGGTGTTCAACGATGGAGTAAAAAGACTGATGTCAGTTATTTCTACTTTTCTGCTCACTATTACCCCCACATATTGCTTAATTAAATTCTTACCTGCAACAAATTTTGTGGTCAAATTGATAGAAAATTTTCATTCTTCTCTTCTAGGATGTTGAAGCTCACACCTCAGATGCATCACAATTAATTCCCCAACACAATTACAAGCTCGACGTGCATGCTCTAAATAGCCGGCACCCGGGTGAGGTAAAGTTAACTCGTTCTCCGTTGATCATTGAGCAAGATAGTTAACCTGTTCTAGTTGTCTTTTAAGAGATTTTATATTGCACTATCATCATTTGAAAGCTTTGAAAACTGAGATATGCTGGGCTGAAGTTTGAATGCAGGGAATTTAGAGAATCAATTCTTGGTGTTATGCCTCATCACTGGGTAAGTATTATGCTTTCTACTACGTGCTTCCTTAGTCTAATATGCTTTTTTTTTTTTAAACTGTTTTAAAGTACGTTGTCGTCTGTGTATCAGGACCGACGTGAAGATACATTATTGAAGCTTGCTCATTTCAGGCGACACAAGAGGAAAACATTGAAGAAGCAAGCTGGTAAGTCTACAACTTTGCCGTTTCACAAACCTGAGGAGAACACACCCGCTGGAAAAGACATGTCGAGAAAGATTCCGAAATTGATTGGGAAGGCTGCACGCTATGCTGGCTCGGCAAAAGCCAAGAAGGTGACGCTCTTATAAAACGTAACACACCCACATGAAAATAAACCATATTGGTTATGATAGCAAAGCACATGTTGATGCAGGGAATGCAATACATACCGACTATAACTAATTACACTAAGCTCTGGTGGGTTCCTAATGTTGTTGTTGCTCATCAAAAAGAAGGAGTTGAAGCTATTCATTTGCCTACTGGTCGAACTCTTTGCAAGGTAGCTATTCCCTTCAGATCATGAACAAGCTTACTATATCACGAACCCGTTTTTATATGTTAGCTTCCTTAAATTCTTCCTATCTCCAGCTTCATCTGCTTGAAGGTGGACTTCACGCTGACATAAACGGAGATGGTGTACTCGATCATGTCCAGGTAGATATTAGACACAACTGCCGCTTTCTCTTCATTGGCTTTACAATGGATCTTCAATTCTTACAACCATATATTTCTCTGTGCGCACCTTAGACTGTCGGAGGTAATGTTGGAGAGAGAACTGTAGTGAGCGGATCAATGGAAGTGTTGAAGCCTTGCTGGGCAGTGGCAACCTCAGGCGTTCCCATCCGAGAACAGCTCTTCAACGTCTCAATCTGCCATCACGCCCCTTTCAACTTCTTGCATTACGGAGAGTTTTCACGAAACTATGCTCAGGCAAGAGACACCTCTTCTTTGGAGATTGCAACTCCCATTCTCATCCCCAGAGATGACGGTCATAGACACAGAAGAGGAAGTCACGGCGATGTAATCTTCTTGACAAATCGTGGAGAGGTACTTTATTCTGATGATCCAATCTTTTTAACTTCTTGAGCTTTGAATTTCGTTCAATAGCTCATCGGTTTTCTGAATCAGGTGACATCATACACGCCTGATGTGCATGGCCACGAGCCGCTCTGGCAATGGCAGCTTCAGACAGAAGCCACATGGTCGAATCTCCCGTCTCCATCCGGCTTAACTGAATCAGGGACGGTGGTCCCAACCCTGAAACCGATTTCGCTGCGTATTCATGATAACCAGCATATGATCCTTGCTGGAGGAGATCAAGCGGCCGTCATAATCTCTCCAGGAGGAAGCGTATTGGCTTCTATCGAGTTACCGTCTCAGCCGACTCATGCACTTATCACTGATGACTTCTCGAACGACGGACTAACGGATGTGATAGTGATGACATCAAATGGGATTTACGGGTTCGTTCAAACCAGACAGCCAGGGGCTCTGTTCTTCAGTTCGTTGGTGGGGTGTCTCTTAGTAGTAATGGCAGTTATTTTCGTCACTCAGCACTTAAACTCCATTAAAGGTAAGCCTAGACCTTCCTCTAGCTTCTGATAGAAACCTCATAGAGATCTCTTCCTCTCTACCGGAAGCTGAACCGGTCCCATTAGCGGCGCTTCACCCACACCGGTTTTGGTAAACCGGACAGTTCGCTGCTATACCGGTGTAGATTCAGTGCCATATCGCCTGGTTTCAGCTTTATAATTTTATTATACTTTGTAGTATTCAAAGTAAAAATGGTAGTGGCGAATGCAGGACTTCGTCTTTTTCAGTTTTGATGTTAAAAATGAAATAATTGTTGTGACATTTAATTAAGCAAGGTCTTGAAAAGAAAAAGGAATTAAAACTGTTTTTACTAATATATCGTAGTTATTTCTAATCCTCTCGATATATAAGACTACATACATTATTTCTTTCGTAGGACTCATCGTACATTTCGTTTTTTGAAACAAAAATTATATATATGTTAAAGTAGATAAATAGGTTTAGCTTTCCAGTAATAATAATTGATGAAATTTGGACCACGCTAGTGGTAATAATATATATACCTCAGTTCTCAAATGGGGAATATGGGAGGCATGAGTGGCGTAATGATTTACAATATAATAATGTAATGTACAAAAGCCACCGTTATAGAGCAAAACAATAACAGACATTAAATCAAAGGCGTGCTTTTGCCCAACTATTTTGGGTCGATGCTATTTACTCTGTTCAAATTCTTACATTTTCTTAATGCCGAAAAAGAACACAAAAATTTAAGAATTACCTCACCAAAGTAAATATTTGATCAATCCAACATAAATAATGGACAACCATAAGTATTTACATATTCTTAGTAATGGATTCATTTGTATACGCTTTATAAGACAACTGAATTGTCTCGGATATAATAATTTAGTGAATGCAAATATTTAAACATCTCATTATTTGGATATCTATTAACACATTAGTTACGAAATAATGGGAATGCAAATACATAGACTTACTGAGGAACGTAGAAGGTGACGGAAAAAGCATATTTCTAATAAAAGCATGCAAAGAGGTTCACGAGATCACTTAATATGGGCACTACTCTATTTCCAGTCTCTTTTTGGGCTCTTTATATCCTTTCATTTATTTATGAACCTTATCATGTTTTCCTAGATTAAACTCAATTGTCGAGAAAAAAACCCTCAAATTGTCTGTTTCAAAAAAAAAAAAAAAAAAAAACCCTCAAATTGTCATATAGATGGAGAGTTAATGAAATTATCCAATCCACTCATAAAATTATCAATATCACAAGCCTCTTTTTATCAACGTTTGTATGCATGTGTATTGTAAAACAAATATCATAAAAGATAATTTAATTTGGTCGTATAGCTTTGGAAATTAATCTCCGAACCCATTTTCCCCATAGAATACGTACTATAAAAGCCTAACCGAAGAAGAAAATAATCGTAGAGTTTGTGGTCAGGGATAAAAAATAAATAAATAACATGTGTTTGATTTATGTATGCCCTAATAAATGACCTAGCTAGGGTTTTGCAAATTTTCTTAGAAGGAACAATAATAGAATAATGAAGAAATATTAGTGGTCCTTTTATTGCAGCCTCTATATGTGTTTTTTTTCAACTTTGATCCACACCCTCGGTTTCTAGTGTGTGGACTTGTTATCAGCCACGATCAGATCGCGCGATCCGATCCACTTTTTGCCATCTTTTTCTACATTCCATGGTCCAGCCCCTTAAGGTCGATCTTACCGGTTGGTTTAATTTTGTTGACCAACGTGATTTCGTTTGTCTTGGCTCGGTCTTTTCTAATATAGACGAGTAACCAACTTATGGAGCGTGTAGATATGTGTACAACATGTATCCATCCTCGAGATACCTAAACAACAAGATGCAAACAAACAGCCGTAAATGCTCTACAAACAAGAAGCAAACTTGTGTTTCAATTTCAATCATGACTAATAATAGGATATGATATCTATATTCATTATGCTACTTTGATCGTTTACAAAAACGTTATACATTGAACAAGACATATATTCGACTCCATATATTCTGGTGTTTTGTATTAGTTACTTACTAGTTACTTACTACTACTCATATTTAAATTGGCTTATATATAATGTATGTGTGAGAGGTTGACAAAAAAAAAAATTGTTTTTATATATAAATTACATCGATCATAAATTTTCAGAATCGCAATTTATATATAGCCATTCTAGCATTTCATAAGAGGTAATGATATATTTTTTTTTTTGTTAAAAGACCTGAGAGGTAATGATATGAAAAGAGTTATGTCAGTTCACGAAATTTCAGTCATCTTGCATGTGTGTGTTTTTTAAAAATAATTTTGTAGTGTTACCAATCAGATATTCGATGACTTTAATTGGTGGAGGTGATAAGTTGGGTCTACTAATGCGAGTTGAAAAATCCACAAGACCTTTATACCAATTATAACAAGCTAATAAGTTTTTTATTGGTTGAAGAGAACAAACTGATAAATAAGTTTGTAGCAAAAAAAACTGATAAATAAGTTGGGTCTAACGAAACATAAAAATCAAATGACACAGCATTTTATAACGAGTGTATTGTATGCATGTGCATGACATATATTGACATGGTAAGACGCCATACCTTCAAACCTTCGGGACCCACGAGAACTCTAATAATGGTTGTATACGTTTTATTTCGTTAATGATCTAAGAAAATATACAGTAGTATATACATAGAGATACATGCATATAAAATGGCATGGATGTATGTATGTATACGATTACGAAGTGAAAGTGAAGTGGGGCCAAAATGGAAACACAATCCATGTGAAGAAGTTTCAGCTTCTGATTAGATACGGAATTGAAAGGAATTAAGATACGAAATCGAAAACGAGAGAGAGAGAGAAGACGCAGAAACAGAACATAACAGAAACTAAACCAAGTTTGCAACTTTACATTCTTCTTCTCCTCTCTCTCCTCTCTCTCTCCTCTCTACAATAACTACTCTTGCACCAAAAAGAATGTAAGAAACTAAAAGCTCATTTTTATATATTGGCTTTTGCCTTGGAAACAAAATATAAAAAAGCAACCCACCTAATCTTTTCTTCTTTTACTTCTTTGGTTCTAAAAATAAATAACTTTAAAAAAAAAATTATTTTAGAAAAGGAATAGAAAATGGATATGAGGGAGCAATAAATGATTTGACAGTGAAAGCATGGCTCATTGTAGAAACACTGTTCTCTCCCTGTCTCTGTAAGAAAGATCTGTTAAGTAGCAGTGATGAGAAGCCACCAAACACTATACTCCAAAATCTCTCTCTACACTTAAATAAATGTTTTACACAAAATAATAATGAATATATATTAGGATACATTAACTGTTACCTAGAAATATGCTGGTATTTTGGTTACAACGAATAATTATTTGAATAATACATACGTTGTTATACTTAACAAAAAACGAATAATACGTTGTTAATATTGTTATATATATATCCTCCAGACTATAAACCCTAACTTAAATTCACGAAGATCACACATTTGACTAATTATCGCAAGTAGAAGCATATAGTCAATTGTGGGTGAAGTCTCTTGGATATGGTATCTACGTAGTATGAATCTCATCGTATTATATACGTATGTACATACGTATACTTGTTAGGATTTAATTGTTTATGAAAAAAAGAAAGAAAAAGGAAAAAAAGAGGTAGACAAGTTACACAACACAGGGCTCGAGAAGAGACAAGACTCTGCGGCTTCAACCTTTTTTCTGGGGACTCACTCTTCTTATCATTCCACTCCCTCTCTTTTTCTCCTCCACGTCAACTCTGATTCCCATCCCTTCTCTGTTAAAACAAATATTAGTTTTATTTGTTTTTATTACCACCATTATGTAGAAATCTGTTTATCAATTACTTTATAATTAATTTGACAAAGATTATTAGTCTAATAATAATACTGGATTAGAATGTTAACCCAAAAATTTTACCATAAAACTCTTAATAAATTTTACCGTTTTAATAGTTATCAATCACAAAAGCTGTATAGAAAGCGTTACCAACAGTATTACACTCTACTTTATTGTACAGCTTTTACTTACAGTTTTTTTTCTTATATAGTTTTTAACTATTTTATAAGCACTTATCACTACAGCTTACCGTTAAAAAAATTTGGTTACCAATCAGACCCACTATTTTCGTTCTTTTTTTATCCTAACAATGGTTTTAGAGTTATTTACAAACGTATATTAAAATGTCTAATGTGGTTCTGTCCCAACTCTTTAATTTTCTATCTAGTAATCAAATGAAACATAAAATTGACATTTATTTAAAAAATCATGTCTTAAAAACTAGTATATATAATACAACCAATTTATTATGGTATAATAATATTTGAAATATTCATTATGGATTTTGAGAAAAAAATGGTCACAGTAGACATATTATATGGTAATGGCCCTTTCGTTTATCACATGCATTAGTATTAATTTTGGTTCACAGTTTTATGGTTATATAAACTAAAAAAAAAAAATATACCGACACTTTTATTTAGAGGAAGAGTGGAAAACCATGCATTTGAAATTTTTGAGGGAAGGAAAATTTTTATTGGATTTTGAGTGTAATTAAGAGAAAGAGCCTGGAGAACTGAGTGATAAGCAATTTTGTTCTACATAAATATTCGTATACCAGAGATAAAAAAAAAAAAAAGAATAAGTATAATAAAAGAAATAACGAATTAAGAAGAGAATGTTGTTATGGAGTAAAATGAAAAAGACAATGGTTGGACTGAAAACGCGTGTAGTGAGGCTACGAAAGTCTTATCATCTGTTCGGGCTGTTCCCCTTATGAATTCCATCTATTTCTCTGTTCTACACACTATTATATACAAGTATATTTTTATTTCTTATACATACGTACGTGCAAAGCTGGGATCCATAATATTTATATTAACAATTGTATAACAGTATTATTAATACATACTATTGTTTTTATTACATCCTAAATGTTTTCATCAGAGTATCCTCGACTGTAGTTTTTTTAGAGAATATTTTACCATTAAAAAAAATTATATTTATGAGTATCTCGCAGTTGAAGATGGTCTCATAATCCAAATCTACTCCAAATTCATAGGCCGCTTCTCAGTTCCATCCATCGCATCTAAAATCCTATTCAATTAGTTCTGCCTGAAACTGTTATATTATTTGGAAATGATGTTTAAAATTATTTGACATTAATAGATTTGTAACGTAGCAAATAAAGAATATACTACGGGAGAGAAAAAGTCACTGTCTCGATTGTAATGTATCCATCACACCCCCTCCTCTTCTAATCTCTTAGTCGGATTTTTTGCGATTTTATTTATCGATAAAAATCATATATTGATATAAAGTCGTACAATGAACAAACCAATAAATCGATCGATTATTAGTTTAAATTATTCAGAAAACCTTAAATGGAGTTGAGAAATAAATCAAGAAGCAGCGGTACGGAAGCGTAGGGCGGCGAAGGCGGTGCTTTTGTAGCCTGTCTCAAACTATTCACTCAATTCCCATTTTTGAATCTACTACTTTTGAAATGTCTAATTTACCCCTCTCTCAATTAGTCAACTCTCCCCACCCTTTTGGCAAAAATCCTTTAAATGTCCCAATCTTTAGTTTACTTTTATTTTATGTCTTAACTTTTATTTACATGGACGACGCTACTCAACAACACATACGTATTTCTCTAGATTTTAATTTATCGCCACATAATTTTTTCGTGCCGTTATTCTCAGGCAATTCAAGCTTATACAATAATGATAATTACTAGTACTATAATGATTAACTAATTAGGGATCCATGATGCTCACGGCACGGGCATTGAGGTGTGTGTTTGTCTGTATATAATTGTATAAAGCATTAAATATTTATACAAAGATAATGCAGAACATAGGGCACATCAACAGAATCGTACGTTTGTCTCTACAAGAGAGGGTGTGTCTTTACGTGCATTTTTTATTTTTATAAAAAAAAATATTATTAGCATATACTTATATCTATATACATAAATGTGTGTATATCATAGTAATTTTGTTTCCTAGGAAACATGGACAAAAGCATCTGCTTTCCATCTACAAACTTTAGACACTAAAAATTAAAGCCACAGGTGCAATCTGCACCCAAATTGATATTTTGAAAAGATTATGGGCTTACGGATAATTAGAACATTATAGTAATAACGAATGCTGATAATTGGCAATCCTTACGATTTTTAAATAAGTAGAGCGACTTATATTTATTTATTATTATTTTCTTTTAATTAATCCACATGTTTATCTCCTTTGTGAGGATTTTATAGACCTTGATTTAAAATGTTTAAAAGAAAAGGTAATCTTCATTATTAGTCTCACTCACGAATACGGAAATATCCCTCACACAAAAAAATAATAGAGCTATGCACTTTTGACAAGGTTTTGTCGTCAGTTCTAGATCGTGATTAAGAGGTCTAATTAATAGGTCCCAAAATATAGAACTATCTTAGGATAATCAAAAATAGTATTTTGATACCTATAATGAATTGGAATTAGTATTAATTATTTATTGGATATTTAGTAATTTACATTCTACCAAAAACACATAAAAAAATTGCACAATGTAAGAGCAAAAGGGAAAAAGCAGCGGGTTTCAAGGAAGAAAGGACAAAGAGGGAAAATCCCATTTATGCCCACGTGGCAAAATGAAAACCGTCCGATTGTAAACTAAAAAATATCGACGATGAGAGATAATAAATGTTTCGAGTGTGGCCATTTGGTAGGAAGAAGAGTTGTAAAATTGTTCTATGAAAAATTTAAATGAGAAACGAAAAAAGATATTTTGCAAAATCTGGAAAAACAAAGAAAAAACAAAGAAGAGATGAGAGAGAGAGAGGAGGAGACAGAGAATTAAATTAGAGGAGCAGAGGGGGAGAGAGAGAGAGAGAGAGAGAGAGAGAGAGTGATTATTAAGGTTATGGCGGCGTTGCAGAGCGCGAGAAAGGCGATGAAACCTCTCTGATCTCTCTTCTTCTTCTCCTTCTTCCTCTTTCTCTCTGTGTGTTTCTTAAATACTCTCTCTCTCTCTCTCGTACCGACAAACGAGCTTTGCCTTTACCAGACACTTTTAAAAGCTACTCAACTTCAATTCAATACACTACAAACCCAGAGAATGAATTCTACCTAAACCCTAGAAATCCTCTTCCTCCCAATAGTCTCGAAGATCTAGAGCGAGAAAGTTATAGTATAGAACTAAAAAGATAGGATCTTTCATTTTGGGTTTGTTTCATTTTCCTGAAATAGCTATTGGAGAGTGGTGGTATGGGTGGTCGAAATTGTGCCGATAAATGGCGGGGTTTTTCTCGCTAGACGGCGGAGGAGGAGGCGGAGGCGGAGGAAACAGCCAAGACGAGCACCGGACCAACACGAATCCTCCTCCTCCGCCTGTATCAGAGGCTTGGCTCTGGTACAGAAACCCTAACGCAAACACAAACGCTCCTTCCTCTTCAAACGCTCCTCTGGGCACACTTGAGCTATGGCAAAACCACAATCAGCAAGAAATCATGTTCCAGCATCAACAGCATCAGCAAAGGTTGGATCTTTACTCCTCCGCCGCTGGTTTAGGCGTCGGACCAAGCAACCATAGCCAATTCGATATCTCCGGCGGCGAAACCTCTACCGCCGGCGCCGGCAGAGCCGCGGCGCTGATGATGATGCGGAGTGGCGGCAGCGGAGGAGGAGGAGGAGGAAACGGTGTGAGCTGTCAAGATTGTGGGAATCAGGCGAAGAAAGATTGCTCTCACATGAGGTGTCGAACTTGCTGCAAGAGCCGTGGCTTCGAGTGTTCCACTCACGTGAGGAGCACGTGGGTTCCAGCTGCTAAACGCCGTGAGAGACAACAGCAGCTAGCCACGGTTCAGCCGCAAACGCACCTTCCACGCTGTGAAGGCGTCCCAAAACGCCAACGGGAGAATTTTCCGGCAACTTCTTCGTCCCTTATCTGCACTCGCATACCTCCTACTCACCACAACGCTTCAGGTATGATATATTATATCAGTGTAATGTAAAATATAGATTTATATTTCTTTAATTATTGAGACGTGAAATCATGAAATGTAACCAGCATTTTAATAATTCAAGTAAATCAGTCTTCGAGAGCAAAAAAAAACCTATTTTGTTGATCATTTTTCTAAATTTCGTGATTTAATTGTGAAAGTACTGTGTTGGAGTAAACACTGACTATGTGATTGACAGGAACAAGCTGTTCTCATCGATCTTGAAATCTGCGTTCTCTTTAATTCCCTGCTACCTAAATTTTGGAAGAAAAAAATGAATATTAATGTTTGATTCTCTCTCTATATATATAATATAATCAAACATGCGATTTTCTTTTTAAAAATTGTTACTTTTTTCTGTAAATGTAGGGTTAGACGTTGGGAGTTTCCCGGCGGAGGTGAGCTCACCGGCAGTGTTTAGATGCGTGCGAGTGAGCTCAGTGGAAGATGGAGAAGAAGAGTTTGCTTACCAAACAGCCGTAAGCATCGGTGGTCACATCTTTAAAGGCATTCTCTACGACCACGGTTCTGGAAGTAGCGGCGGCGGCGGCGGCGGCGGCGGCGGCGGCGGCTATAACGTTATGGCCGCTGGTGAGAGTTCTTCTGGTGGCGGAAGAGCTCAGCAGCTGAATCTCATAACAGCTGGCTCTGTGACTGTTGCAACCGCCTCTTCCTCTACTCCAAACGCCGGTGGTATTGGCAGCTCGTCCGCGGCGGCGACGACTTACATTGATCCAGCCGCTCTTTATCCAACTCCGATCAACACTTTCATGGCCGGTACACAATTCTTTCCCAACCCAAGATCATGATCAATCTGACATAAAGCAACATAACTCTTTTGAATTCTTAGAATAGAATTAGGGTTTTAAAACCGTTAATTGTTGGATCATATTACATAAAGTTGCAGAAGTGGGGAAAGTTTAGGAGGAAAGTGGACCTGTTTAGGCTTCTCCTGGACACTCAATGTTGTTGCAATTTTAGGGTTTTAAAGGGAAATTTAATTCAAATAATATCATCTTCTTATTATAATGATTTTGTGAGGATAGTGTTGTGTATTATTTAAATGACAGGAGCACAATATAGCTGATCTTGTTGTCTGAATCTTTATTTCATTAATGTGTCTGTTTCTTGTTTGTGTAACACGTAACCTTAGAATCCGGGGAAAATGTTTCTCATCTTTATATCAACCTTTTGTGTCATTTTCTAACCAATAGAAAAATTCGTTACATGTGTTGAATATATTATATACAATTTTAATTTCTTCAACCATGGTCTGGTGCCCATCCCATGCATTTAATGATTTCCATTTGGATTCTTTAATTTGTTTGTTACTACTAGTAATTGATAGAGATATGCCATAATTGACATGTGATTGAATCAGAGAAGATGACTAGATGAGTATATATTTATGTTACAAGAGCGACATGTATAGATGTGACATGAAGGTGCGTTCTACAATGTACGTTGTTTAACCCAAATAATTAATCCTCCATCCTCTCCATTAGAGTCCTTTGATTACTAAAAATATTTGTTTAATTCTACAATTAGGTTTTTTTTTCTAAGTCATTTTTTAAGCGAGCACATTAAATGTGACAGAATGAGGAAACTTAAATATTAAACTCCTTTTTCAAATTAATATATATGTTTTAGAAAAAAAAATTGTTTCAAAAATAAAGAGTTTTCAAGTTTTTATGTATATTTTATTATTTAATGATGATAAATTGTAAACTTGAAAAAAAAATTGAGTTTTTTGAATTACTATTGATTTAGAGTTGTAGAAAATTGTTAATCACAAAAATATGCATTTATAATCAAATTTAATTTGTTTTTTAGATATGTGTGAAAATCTGTTTCTGATTAAAATTATAAATTATAACAGATTTTTTCATGTTGCATAACACTAACCATACGTACTTTGAAACGGAAGACTGAAGATTGAAGAGTAACGTTTTCCGATTGTATGATTAGTTCAAGTATTATCAGTTGAGAGGGTGTGGGAAAAATAAAGATCATAATGAAGGAGTATTTACGTTTATTTATTGTCCATACAGAAATAGTCACGCACACAAGTTCATGTAACCTTACGTACATGTCATATCATATGTGTACATAATATATGTTTTATGTTTATGCTTATGTATTGCGTGTACATATATGTTCATAATATATGTTTTATGTTTATGCTTATGTATTGCGTGTACATATATGTTTAGTCATACACAGACATACACAATATATATACGTAGAAGAAGACCGAAGAGTTAATAGTGTGTATATATATTATATAGAGGGAGAGAGGGAGAGATGTTTTGCAGATTCTCATGGTTGAATTGGCCAATTGGGAATGTATATATGCAATGCCATCAATTTCAGATTAATATATTTGGCTACAGAATCATATTTACTCATCATTCCTCTCTTTTTCACCAATCAATACGGTTTGGTTCATTTAAACACAAAGAGACTCCCTTCTCCCTTCTCTTCATTTGATGTGATTTATGGCCGAACTAATTTTACAACTATTTTGATTTAGCTTTCTTGAACTATATAACATGTATCATCGAATATATAAAAAAAGAAACAAATTAGAATATATATATTACGGTAAAAAAAAAAAATGGAAGCGAAGAGATAGGATTTGAAACCTCATCTTGGCTGTTTGGGTGACTTCGGTACAGTTGTGGAATGTTCGAACCATAACAATGATATAATGCCCTTTAAAAAAAAAATTGATATAATGCTTTTTAAACTGGCAATAGCAAAAAAAAAAACACAGTCGACTCTGTTACGTGGGAATTAGTGGTTTTGTGGAGTTGGTATAGCTAATTAGAATCCACTATGCAATTTGGATTGCGTGATTGTATAATCGATCGATTTGGTCCATTCAAATAGTGCTGCGGTCCAATCGGCCGACTCGTTCCGACTTTTACGCCCTGCCGTATCCTACCTTCTCTTATCCAACAATTTATATATTTTTAATACATCCACAAAAAATGTTTCCGTAAATGTAAATTTGATGTCTTTAATTTGGATATTTATTATTTTTGGAAGAAAGCCAATGAGATAAATGCCGGCTAAATCAGAAGCCTAAAAGTCTAAAATTTATCATAGCCCGACATTTATTAATCCAAAGCAGACGACATGTTATGTGTAACGACGAATTGACATTTGAATTATGTTTTTTTTTTTTTACGTCGATATTTGAATTATGTAATGTTTTTTTACGTCGATAGGAATTATGTAATTTAAGGGGACAAAACGTTCCATACAACAACGCTTACCCGCTACACAACAAGCCCAAACAATAAACCCATTAAGCCCTATTAATTCATGGACTATAGTTACTAAATTTAAAATCTAGCCACCACCACTCTACAAGAACATAGCCACCACTCCAACATCCAAATCTAAATCCGGATGATAACATAACGATATTATACAAACGACTAGACTACAACAATAAGTCATGATCACTAAACATTTTTTAAAAAAAATCCATGATCTCATATAATTTATCTGCCGATGCTTAATTCAATTAAATTGAACATATTTAATTCAGTACAAAGTACAAACATATAAAAAAACCAATAGTACAAGATAACTAAATTTAATCTTACTTCGGTTGAAATAGTTTTACTTTTACCAAACCTTAAAAACTAATTTCAAAACCGAACAAACAGGATTGAGACCAACATTTTTAGTGATTTTTTAATTTAATTTAAATATTCTGACCATAACAACAACAAAAATCGCATTACATGGCTCAAATTAAACTTCCTTAGGGCATGTGCATTGCACACTTTGAAAAATCTAATTAGCTTGTCTAAACATTATTAAAATAATAAATCTTAAGATTACAGATCTAAAACTGATAAAAAATGTCTAATATAAGATTTATTTTTGGGCTTTAGACATGGCAGACGTGGCCGCTTTAGATTGGAGGAAAAAAAAATAAATGTTTATTATTTCAAATATTATGTTTGTAATCTTTCTTATGTCTTCTATGTTTCAATTTTTATTAATGTTTGTTATGTTTTAAATGTTTTTTATGTTTAATAAAATGTTTCTCAAAATTTTAATGAATAAAATATTAATATTTTTTTCTGTCTCCAATGAAACACTCCATAAGCAAAATGTCTTAAAATATTAAATTTATTTAAATTTAATCAAAAAAATTTTTAGACACCCATTTTTAAAGTGTGCAATGCATATGCCCTTAGAATCCATTATGCAAAAACAAAAGAAATGTTCTTTAATGTTTCCTTGACTATGCGTTACCATTTTAACATCGCATAACATGGCTTTAATTTTGCATGGACAAAACATGAGACACAAAGACCATAAACTAAATTTAGAGAGACACGAAATTGAAAGTCCCATGTCCGACTCTATTGGATCTTTGATTCAGTCTTCTTTCTTCACAACCTCTCTTTCTCTTCTTTTTCTTCTATTTTTACTTCCTTCAACTCCCATTTTTCTCCTTCATTTTTTTTTTCATCTTCTCCATCTTTTTTTCTTTTTCTTTTTCTTTCTCCTCGCAAACATTACAGTAAAACAGGGAAGATGGCATTTGGGAAGGGACGTGGAAACAAACGCTCTTCTACGACGTCGTATGCGTCGACCATTACAATGGTCGTCTTTGTAGCTCTATGTGTGATCGGTGTGTGGATGCTTTCTTCCAACTCCGTAATTCCACCACAGATCAATCGAGCCTCCACTCGAACGGTCATTGCAGAGACAGAGAGGAGTGATGTGTCTGCCTCTTCGAACGGCAATGACGAACCCGAACCAACAAAACCGAAGCCTGATGAGCAGCCTGCATTTGAAGACAATCCGGGTAAGCTTCCAGACGATGCCATAAAGTCTGAAGACGAACAACAGAAGTCGTCGAAAGAGAAGAGCTCAAAGGCAGGAGGAGAAGATGGAAGAGAGAAACAGAGTCAAAATGAGAATCAGAAACAAGAGATCCAACAGAACAACGAAAAGATTCCCGAGGAGAACAAGAGTGGTGAGGGTGGTCAGATGAAACAAGTGGTCAAGGAGTTTGAGAAAGAACAGAAGGAACAGCGGGACGAGGACGCTGGGACTCAATCAGGAAACTCGAAAGGAACACAAGAGCAAGAGCAAGGACAAGGGAAGGAATCGCAGGATGTGGAACAAGGAAAGAAACAAGGGCAAGATATGGATTCGAATTCGGACGTGACATTCACAGATGCGACCAAAGAAGAACAACCTATGGAGGTGGGGCAGAGCGATAATATATCAGAGAACTCAAAGAATGTAGAAAACGGACAACAACAACAACAACAACAACAACAAGAGGAACAAAACTCAGGGAATGATGAAAATGGACAACAAAGCGAGGAGAATATCACGGCTATTGAAGAAAACGGGAAGGAGCTGAAGAGCATGAAGGATGAGAACGGGCAACAAGACGAACATAACACAACAGAGGACGAAAGCGGAAACAAAGAAGAGCATATCACAACAAAGGACGAAAATGTGGAGCAGCAACAAGAAGAGCAGAAAAGACAAGAGGGCTCAGAGGCGAGCGGGTTCGGCTCAGGAATACCGAAAGAATCTGCAGAATCACAGAAGTCATGGAAGAGCCAGGCAACAGAATCCAAGGACGAGAAACAAAGACAGACATCTGAATCGAATAACGCAGAGAGCATGATGGGTGGAAAGACATGGGAGTTGTGCAATGCAACTGCAGGTTCTGATTACATACCATGCCTAGACAACGAAGAAGCTATAAGGAAACTAACGAGTAGAAGACATTTTGAGCACAGAGAGAGGCATTGCCCAGAAGACCCGCCAACGTGTCTTGTCTCCCTCCCAGAAGGTTATAAGGAGTCCATCAAGTGGCCAGAAAGCAGGGACAAGGTAAAATATTTTATCCACAAATCAGTTTTTGTTCAGGTGATATAATACTCTGAAACTGGATAAAAGTTGACTTACATGTGATCAAGTAGATATGGTACCACAACGTCCCACACACAAAGCTAGCAGAGGTGAAAGGACATCAGAACTGGGTGAAGGTCACTGGCGAGTTCTTGACGTTTCCCGGCGGTGGAACACAGTTTATCCATGGAGCTCTCCATTATATCGATTTCCTTCAGCAGGTGAACTTAAAAACTGCACTTATAAAGATCTAAAATTTCTGTGAAACTAATGCTTCTTTTCTTTTTCTCCTATGGCAGTCTTTGAAAAACATTGCGTGGGGTAAACGTACTCGGGTCATATTGGATGTAGGATGTGGAGTTGCTAGCTTTGGTGGTTTCCTCTTTGAAAGAGATGTTATAGCCATGTCTCTAGCACCAAAAGATGAACACGAGGCTCAGGTCCAGTTTGCTCTCGAAAGGAAGATCCCAGCCATCTCTGCAGTGATGGGCTCTAAGAGACTACCATTCCCGAGCAGAGTGTTTGACCTTATCCACTGCGCACGTTGCAGAGTCCCTTGGCACAATGAGGGAGGTATGCTTCTTCTGGAACTGAACCGGATGCTTCGACCTGGAGGTTACTTTGTCTGGTCAGCAACACCAGTCTACCAAAAGCTCGAAGAAGATGTTCAAATCTGGAAAGGTAATTAAGGATTTGAACTACATATAAAGTGTTACTCCTCTTTTGTTCTGTTTTGTTCCACTGAAGCTGACATGTTTTGAGTTTATGTAGACATGTCCGCGTTGACAAAATCAATGTGATGGGAGCTAGTGACAATCAACAAGGAAAAACTCAACGGTGTTGGTGCTGCCATCTACCAGAAACCAGCCACGAATGAATGCTACGAGAAACGAAAGCGAAACAGGCCTCCGCTGTGCAAAAACAACGACGATGCAAATGCAGCCTGGTATGTACCGTTACAGGCATGTATGCATAAAGTGCCCACGAATGTGGTCGAGAGAGGGAGCAAGTGGCCAGTGAACTGGCCCCGTCGGCTTCAAACACCTCCTTACTGGCTAAACAGCTCTCAAATGGGGATCTATGGGAAACCAGCTCCTAGAGATTTCACTACAGAATATGAACATTGGAAGCACGTTGTTAGCAAAGTATACATGAACGAAATTGGAATCAGCTGGTCTAATGTGAGGAACGTTATGGACATGAGAGCTGTCTACGGAGGGTAAGCATCGACTAAGAGAGATCAAACCAAAGCTCCACACTAATCACTCACCAAAAGCTGTACTTTTTTTTTGTTCTTCTCCAACTAATTTCAATATGCAGATTTGCAGCAGCTTTAAAGGACTTGCAAGTGTGGGTCATGAATGTAGTAAACATAAATTCACCAGATACACTACCGATAATCTACGAGAGAGGCTTGTTCGGGATTTACCATGACTGGTGTGAATCTTTCAGCACATACCCACGGAGCTATGATCTCTTGCATGCAGATCATCTCTTCTCCAAGTTAAAAGCAAGGTAAAAAAAAAGCTTCAAAGTCATTTCCACTTTTTATTTGGTAATTTTCATCAGCAAATCCTGACACAAGTTACACAAAAAAAACTTCTCTTTTTTTATCATTTTGAAGGTGCAATCTTGCTCCAGTAATGGCAGAAGTGGATAGAATAGTAAGACCGGGAGGCAAACTCATTGTTCGTGATGAGTCCAATGTGATAAGAGAAGTTGAGAATATGTTGAAGTCACTGCACTGGGATGTTCATCTAACCTTCTCCAAGCACCAAGAAGGAATCCTAAGTGCCCAAAAGGGATTCTGGAGACCAGATACATCTCAAATTTCTCCTTGAAGCACGCTAGTAACCCCTGGAATCTGCAAATTGAAATAGCAGAAGCAGTTTTATATGATACATTTATATCTATAACCCAAATTTTGTTCTTGTTTGTGTCGCAAGAATTGCATAAAGAATGTCAGTAAAATGATTAGTGTTAGTCTTGTTAAAACCATATACTAATTAGAACATTTTTGCTTCCTACTTCATATATTTATTATGATCTTTGATTGTGAAGTTATATATGACTGCTAGTTCTGTTTATGATTGTGAAGTAATATGATCTTCTTCGAAAATCATCCGTGATCCGATTCAGATTTTTTAAAAAGAGTTTTGGGAATAAAATTTATTTCTGCTTTACAATTTGACCATTTAATTGTCCTACAACAAGTACCACCAACTAACAAGTCTTTTCTTGTTTGGAACATGTGAAATAAATAACTTTGAATCAAATGCTACGGACTTAACGAGGTGTCCAAAGTCGTGATAATTCATACAGCCCAGGCCCAGCCCAAAAAAAACTGTTTTTCTTTTTTTTCTTTTTCTGTCAAACTCAAAACATGTTTCCGTATTGAAAAACGGTGGCGTTTCCTTTTGAATCATCATGTCTCGTTCTCTATACACACTATAGTATCTTAATGCTATTACATATCACATATGTACAATTGTATTCATTTTTGCCGGTTGGATAAAAATTCCATTCCACTTTACACCTAAGAAAAATAATAAATTAATTATGTGCCCTTATTAGTTTTAAATTTTGTTCTTGAGAAAAGGAAAGATTGAGAAATAAGAACGAAACAAAAACAAAAAAAGGTAAGAGAAACGGGCACTTTTATTAAGTAGAGAGGCTGGGCGCTATCAATATTCAATGCTTTACCAAACTCACACCCTCTTCTAAATTCACACCACCGCCCTTCTTCATCTCTTTCTCTCTTCCTTCACCGACATCTCCCCCCCCCCCAAGCTCTCTCTCTCTCTCACTCTCTGTGTATCAGGTATTCCAATTTCTTCTCCAATTTTAGGGTAATGAATTGGGTTTTTAGAGGGTTACTCGTCACATTGTGTTTGATAAGTTTGGAATTGACATGAAGAGGATGAGGAATCTTTTTTTCTTTTCTCGTTTCTGTCTTGCGGGTTCTAGGCGCCAGAATGAATTTCTGGGTTTTTCGTTGGATTTTATTTTCTCTTTGAATTGAAAAAAATGGAAACGGTTTTTTTTTTCTTCTTTTTGGGCGTTTTTATTTTGAGATAAATTGTCAGTTTTGTTTGGTGGGTTTTGTTGATATTTCCTGAGGCAAAAGATAATTTAGGTTAATTTTGTTTTGATAAACTTTGGTGGGTTTTTTGATAGGAAATGGAAAGTGTTGAATTGGGGTTGAAGAACTGTAACCGGAAGGAGAACGCCGTCTCCGGAGGCGCTCAAAATGGCGACGATTTCTCCGTCGACGACTTGCTTGACTTCTCAAACGGCGACGTTTTCGTTGAGGATGAGGCTGCTGAGTTGAAGAAGGTACAACGAAAGAGAGGAGCCTCTTCTTCCCAAAATGACCAAAATACCCTTCACCAGAACGACGGTTTCTCCACCGCCGGCGAAGATTTTGGGTCTCTCCCCACAAGCGAGCTCGCCGTTCCGGTAATTAAATTCGCTTCTAACCTCAATAATTGATTGAAATTGCATGTCACTTCCATCTTTTTAATTTCTTTATTATTATATTCTTTGTTAGATGGATGATTTAGCGGAACTCGAATGGTTATCAAATTTCGTGGAGGACTCTTTCACGCCGTATTCGGCTCCGACGAAGAAACCGGCGTGGTTAACCGGAGACCGAAGTCACCCTGTGGCACCGGTTAACGAGGATTCGTCCTTCAAACCCCCTCTTCCGGTTAAAATCAGAACCAAACGAGCCAGAACCGGAGTCAGCGACTGGTCTCTTGGTTCGTCGTCGTTAACCGACTCGTCTTCGTGTTCTACAACGTCCTCCTCCTCCTCCTCCTCTGGTCCCTCAAGCCCTCTATGGCTCTCCGGCGCTGAGTTTCTTGATGAGCCAGTGGTTCAAAGACAGAAGAGGAAGAGAACGACTTCCATGTCGGCGATTTGGAAAAACGGTGTTCAGACGCATTCGAAATCGCAGACGCAGACGCAGACGCAGACGCAGGCGCAGGCGCAGACGCGGCGGTGTAGTCATTGTGGCGCTCAGAAAACGCCGCAGTGGAGAGCAGGACCAATGGGAGCGAAGACGCTGTGCAATGCGTGTGGTGTGCGTTTCAAATCGGGTCGGTTATTACCCGAATACAGACCCGCTTGTAGCCCAACGTTCTCGATTGATCTCCACTCCAACCACCATCGTAAAGTCGTTGAAATGCGTCGGAAGAAGGAGATACCCGACGATGCTGATGAACCCGTTTCGAAAAAACCGGTTCAGACGGTTCAGGTTGTGTCGAGTTTTTGAAGAAATAGGCAAGGTTTTTAGAGAAGAATTAGGATCCGACCCGGTTCAGTTTTAGCACCAGTTAGTTTCTCAGTAATAACTTGTTATGGAATACACTATTATTTTATTTGACCTTTTTCTCTTAATCTGATTTTTGTTTATGGTGGTCGCTGTAGTTTTTACTTTTTAGTAAACTGGTCAGGTTTTAAAACTTTAAAACTCACATTTTGGATTTTCTTATTGCGTTAATTTTCAGTATTTATATTTGGCAATCCTTTTCCTTTTGGTTACAAAAAACATTTTGGATAATTTTAATGGTACATGGGAATATGAAACCGTTAGAAGTGTCAATAAGTGACAAATATTAGTAAGACATGGGGGATATATATTATTCGTCACCCATTATCTCCTTCATCATTTCAGTTTGATAATATTTCAACGTCATGATCTCATTGGTTCCTTTTCTAGTTATATAATGTATAAAAAACCTCTAATCTATTTTAATTTATATTAGTTCATTTGCAGTTGATAAATTTACATGTTTTGTATGCCCAAAAAGGTCTATTACAAGTTTAAAGGGTTCTATACAACACTTTAATAGACATCGCATTTTCTCTTGTATATATAAATTTGACATAGCATATAAAAAAAATTGAAATTGCTAAATAAACGTACTGGGCACACTCTCTGATTGACTGATTTATTACTCTGCGTATTTTTGGAGATTGGATGCGACTTTTAGTGACGTGCAATATAAGCCAATTTTCGGACTATATAAATAATAATCTTCGTTGACCATATCTTTGAGTTTAGCACGAATTAACACCGCTCACATCACTAAAATTGTTAAGTTTTTTATATTTACGAAAATTTATATAAACTTGGGAGCTATTCCTCAACTAAAATTGTTTAGTTGACTAAGCTTTTAATTGGTGGCCTAAAATTAAAGATTTGAAGTGTCTAGTTTCATAAAATACCAATATAACATGTATATACAACTCTACAAATTAAACTTTAAACACACAAAGCCTACCAATAAATTACCAAATTATTAAACCTTCATTAAGGTTTTTACCAAACTATTAAAAAAAAAAGTCATACAAAAGCTTGGAAAGTTAATGCTTGAATGATAACACATTTGAAACTACAGGAACATTTTTATACAAAATACCGTTTTTCGGATGATGTATTTTTGTCAGTTTATAGTAAATTCACTTTGGGTTTGACACTTTAACCGACTCATATGTACCAATTTGCTTTAGTAGTTGTAGTTTTCTTGGTGATCAGGACTAAATTTCTTTACTTTAATAAACAATTAGTAAACCTAAGTGATAATCATTGAAACTTACAAAGAAGAAAAACCAAAGAGAGGCGTGGGGAGTCACGTGATGAGCATTTCCCCATCCGATTCAACTACTTTCACATGTTCTAGCTTTACGTTGTTGTTATAGCTAAATTTTTAGTTCCATCATCATTAAGTTTCGTAAAAGAAAAGTTAGCCCTAACGATTTTCACATAAAATTGTTTACTTTTTTTTTTGAGTAGGGTTTTAAAAGCTATAAAGATAATAGATCAATTGTTTCGGCGACGTTCTTCTCGAGTTGTGTGCCTAAAATTGTTGGGAGGTCCCTTGACCCAACGATACACGTGAGTGTGCCACATTCTCTCATCTTGACATTATTTTCCTCTCGTTCGCTTTACGTTTCTTGTATTAAATAGAAGACGTATATATTGCGAGAATCTTTCAAATTTACAAAGTTTTTTTACAAAATTAAAAGAAAAATGAAGAAGTAGTTAACACAACACCTAAACTCAACTAATTTATAGATAGACTTTGGGGCAAACCAAAGTTTTTTTTTTGTTTTTTTCTTGTTCAAGGTTCACCTTGAACCGCACCTTTGGGTATTATCTAAGCCACGGTTCCACCTCTCCATTCAACAACTTTATAAAAAGGCAGTAGTAGTAATACAACACCACGTGCATTTCATGCTTCAGTCACGCCTTCTTCTCAAGGCTAATTTCATCATCGCATTGTTGAAGGCAGTGGAGGCAAACTCGACTCCAAGGGAGAAGATTAGTGTTTATCTGAGGAAGGGAGCAAATCATACGACTAAATGCTCCAGAGAAGCTGGATTAGAAGATTTTAAGTTTCAGGTTTTTTCAACTAGTAGAATCAGCTTGTTCAACTAGTATATTTAAGCCGGATTAGAAGATTTAATCAGGTTTGAACATAATTAATTCAATTAGCAGAATCAGCTCCTGATGTGGACTGTTTATTTTTCCCGTGTTATGCTGATTAAAGTGAATAGTGGAGAATGCCTTCAGTGATAGACATTTGGTAAAGCATTTACAAAACGTTAAGACCGTATAAAGAATTACCACAATAGGATCCATGTACAACAGACTTATGTAACTAAGAGGAATAGAGTTTGTTCTTCATGTTTTGAGTTGGTAGTTTTCAAGTAAAAGTGATCTCGATCTTGCACTTGGGCGAAGCTCTTGGAAGCATTAGCAGATCAGTATAGTGATTCTTAACTTTTCCTCGGCACTTATTCTTTTCCTAGACCGAACTTTCAACAACTCGAGACGTGACAGCTTCCCTAAGAAATGCTCTACTTGAGCCAACAGATCAGTATTGTTTTATTATTTAACAAAGAAAAAAAAGGATTGTTTTACTTGCAATATATATTTATCTTCATAAATGCATAACCAATTGGAGAAAATGAATTTTAGAAAAACAATTTTTCCTCTTTGAATAAGGAAACATGTTTTTTTTTATAAAAGATAGAGATATATTTATAATGTTAGAAAAAGATAGAGATATATTTATATTCGTCAACTCCAACATTGTTGTATACAAACGATATTACGTCAAGATTAATATAATTATATGATTTGTCGAAAAAAAAAAAAAGGAAACAGGTATAGATTTTTTTTGTTTGATAAAAGAAAAGGAAACAGTCCTGGTTCATTTAGGATTTGGCGTGCAGTGTTTGTTATAAACTTATAAATAAGTATGTTGATTCAACGAAGAGAGAGAGATTAACAAAGATATGGATGTGAAAAGGAGGAAGAGCAGAAAGGAAGAGGAAGATGCAACTAGCAAACTACCAGAGGATCTCCTTTGTCACATCTTGTCTTTCCTCCCGCAAAAAGAGGCAGCTTCAACATCGGTTCTGTCCAAGAGATGGAGAGATTTGTTTGGATTGGTATCTACTCTTCATCTTGATGACTCCATCTTCGTGCCTGGTGAAAGACCCGAAGAATGCAAACGCACTAGTTTCATGGAGTTTGTGAAGAGAGCTCTTGAGCCCAACGCTCCCATTACCAAATTCTCACTCAGATGCCATAAAGGCGTAGACGAACATCTTGTTGAGGATTGGGTAGCGAAAGCTCTGAGACGTGGAGCAACAGATGTTACCTTAATATTGCTCTTCCCTAAACCCGGATTCGTACTGCCTCGTAGTATCTTCAACTATGCCCAAAACTTGATAAAGCTGAAACTAGGACGTGGGAAAATTGGTGGCTTCTCTACTAGAAGAGACATTAACTTTACAAAGCTTAGAACTCTGCATCTTGATTCTATTGACCTCGGTCATAATGGTGCCGCATTTGCTATGCTTCTATCTAAATGCCCTGTGCTCGAGGAGTTGATCGTAAATTGTATGAAATGGCACCGTTGGACATCGGATGCATCGGTGTCTTCTCCAACACTCAAGAGACTAACTATTGATAGTGAACAATACATTCCATCGGAAAATTCTTGCATTTTAAAGCCCCGTACAAGGCTTGGAGAAGTTGGCTCTGGAGAGCCTCTGTTCTTGCCCGCTAACTTCGGTTCTGTCAAACCTCGCCATGTTTCATTTGATACTCCAAAGCTTGTCTACTTAAACTATGCAGAGTTTCTTGCGCGCAGCTAGCTCGATGTTGGGTCGACCCGATCTCAGATGAGTGTAAGAGATTCAGGAATATTAGAAGTTCCTTGGGACGCCACCAATCTTATCATGGGAATACATAATGTTCAAACCCTTCACTTGACTTCTGATACAATTGAGGTTTTCTTTCTTTCCTTTTTTTTTTTGGTTAAATCATTAGTTACCCTTTTTGATGATCCAACAAGAGAGTTGTATTGATGTGTTGTGTGTTTTCAGGTGATCGGAGACTTTTGTAAGACCGTACCGGTGTTCCACAATTTGAAACATTTATCTATTGTGAGTGACCATCAACGAGGATGGCAAGCCTTGCCTCTCTTGCTCATCAACTGCCCCACTCTACAAACTCTCGTCTTCCATGTAAGTACAATATGCACAAACAGGAAAGCTCTGTTTTTAACTTCATTATAAGTTTATTAATTACACACTTCTTTTTTTTAATTATGCATCTTCCTCAGGGTCTGCACCACCGTGTTACAGATGGATGTGGAGATGCTTGTGACTGCATCACTTATCCTTCTTCTTCTTCTTGTTTATCATCGTGCCCTGTGAAGATCCTCAAGATATTGGACTTCGGTGCAACTTGTGGAGAGATGTCACTAGTCAAGCATTTCCTCAAGAAATTGCCTCTGCTTGAAGAAGTGACCATCGTGTTAGACTTTGATTCCACCTTACAGGAGGATTTGGATCTTTTTGAAGTCTCTGAGGCACTGGAGATGGCCCCAAGAGCTTCACCAAACTGCAATTTAAGAATCGTTGATGAATAGTCCCGTTTGAATTTTATCGGTAGCCAAATAATACGTTGCCCTTTCTCTCTTTTAAGTCCACAAATTGTTGTATCTTGATTATAAAGTTTGGTAGTAATTTAATAAATCTTTCTCAAACTCACGAACAGATGTCCTGCATCAGCTATTCATATATGTGGAGGAAGCATCATCATATACGTTGATAACAAATCTTATAGGTTTGTTATTCTTTCTTTACTTTCTTTTTGTTTTCATACAATTAGGAAATAAAACGAGTACATTAAACATACTAATAATTCACAAGATGTAGAGTAAGCAGACCAAGACTTCATCCCAGAATTAGGAAAAAAACAAAAAACAAAGATGAGTTGGTCATAAAATCGGCACCCTCCGATGGAGAGAGAGTCACATGACGATCCGAAGGACAGCGAGACCAACAGCTGAGATGGATACAAGTGTACCGATACAGTACTTGATCACCTCGTACTTGGCCGCTTCTAACTGAGCTCTCAAAGTGTGAATCTCCTGTGAGAGAGATTGAAAAAAAAAACAGGAAACAATATATATATATATAGAACAACTTATTTTGCTGCAAAAACAAGCAAACGCACATAAACCAGACATGAGAAATACTAACACGGTCAAGTTTGTTTGTAAGGTTAGAGGTTTCGGCGTTTTGATTTGTTAGCTCATCTCTTATCCTCCTGCCACCATTATCGAAACATACCACACCGGATTTTTTACAAGTTGTAACCTAAAAAACAGGTTAATGAATGAAGAGAGAAAGAAAGTTAGCGGGTTTCTGTGACCCTTTCTCAAGATTCAAGTCCAACCGTTGTCCTGCTGTGACTTTGTCGATCTCGTGCCTGCAATGTAAATTTTATTAGTCACTTACACGGAGTCTAAAGCAAATCATAACCCTTAGAGGTCGTTCCTAGAAGGCTGACCTTATATCAGTGCGGATTCGCTCTATGTCGTTGCGGAGTTTCTCATTCTCGTGTTGCAGCAATGAGAAATGGTGATCCTATACATACACCGCTTTTCCGAATCAAGGTTTCATATAAATGAGAGCAAAACACACAATAACACAGCGAGAAAAAAGCGAAAACAATAGCTTACCAGTGAACTGTTGATTTCACTTTTGAACTTGGATAAGTTTGATTCCTGTGTCATTTCAGCCTACCAAGAAGCAAGAAGATCAAAGTTAGACCGACTTTTTAAGTATCTATCACTGGGTCTTAGTATTTGGAATTGATGAAGCCACAGAGCCTTTATAACAGATTTCACAATAGAAACTTACTTTCTGCATCTCTCCCTTGGAAACAACCAACTGAGAAACAACTCCTAAGCTATCATTCAGAACTTCCGTTATAGCACCGGTTATTGCCTCTGCTTGCTTTGAAGGCAGGCCTTGTGCTTCTAAGCTCCTAACCTGAGAATCGCATACCAAAATTCTCATTTGAACTTTACTCACAAGACAATATCTAAAACTAAAGACAAGCCATGTTGCATTCGATGACTCCGGTCTGGAATGTAACCATCCTATTGTCTCATTTCAAAAAGCAAAAAAAAGATACACAAATTGTGATGAATCACAGAGTGTTCCTTTTTTATTATTTTTTCTCACAATCTTGCCTAAATTCAAAGCAATGAGACCAAGAAAGGGTTATTATTACCAAAGCGAGTGTATCGACGAGATATAAACGCTTCCCATTGGTTTTGACGAGTTGAGATATGAATCTGGCGTGGGATTGTCTGTACAGAGAAGATGATACCAACGATGAAGAAGACGAACGAATCTCGTGGTGGTCGAACAGAGTCCTCTCAAATGTTGGATTCGGAGAAGAGATTGATCTGAGAGTCGAAAAGTTTACACCTGAACTAGTTCCAAGTCGTGCCACCCGGAGATAATTGGCGAAACCGGCCATCAAAAGGATGTAGACAGAAGGAGAAGCAAAATTCACAAAATTGATTTGCAAAGTGGAACCTTTGAATTGAATCAACCCCAAAAAGTTTGGATCGGGTGGAAGAATGCGTGATAATAATTTCCCAATCGGGTAAGCATGCAAATGAGATTCAGCGATGGTAAAAAGAAGAGAGACAAAGGGGAAAAGAAGAAAACTTTGAAGATGGGTTTGGTGGGGATTGTTCTTATTGATGTGTTATCTCTGATCCTCCCATTGAAACCGCTAAGACTTCTCCGCACCAACAAAAGAAACAGACGGACGACGATGATAGAGAGAAAGCGTGAGCCTTCGTCTTTCCAAAATGGGCACGTTTCCCAAACTCAAATCCTGTTTAGTTATTTCTTCGGATATTACATTTTAATTAATTACTGTACCCCCCATGTGCTAATAATCTCTAAATCCACATACTTGACCATGTTATTCATCAATCACTAATTGGTTTTATAAATTAATAAAAGTAAGCTCTGCTAAAAATTACATTATGAAAATGACAAACCATATAGAAGATATTTTTGTAGGAATCAATTAACTTTTTATTTCTTGTTAACGAACACTGGAGCCTAAATTTGTCATTAACGTACCTGTTCGTTGTTATGTTTCGCATTAAGGTAATCAACTGAGAAGTTCAGACAAGTTTGTAGTCTTAAGCCATCAAGAAGAAAAGTACATACATAGGAAAATAGAGTTATAGCAATCGGAGCCTTCTAAATTTAAATGAACTTTCTGAGAACTTTTCATCTGGAGTAAAACTGTACCCCTTTGCATATGGATATATCAGTAAAACCAAAATTGAGGAAGGTTGACACATTACTGCTATAATCACTTTGGTACATGGGCTGCTTCAAGATATCAATGCAGACATTTTTTTGGGTTGCTTTTTATTTTAAGAAATCAAGAGGAGAATCCAAAAAAGTGTCAAATAAGATTAGATATATCCTCTTGTCTGTCACCTGTGCTTTTTCTTTTTTTTGGTTTCTCTCCAGTATCCACATTTAATGTAAAACGTTTCTTTATTTTGGTCGCTTTCGATATGGGTCCATGGACTCGTCCACAGTCTCTTTGACATAGTTACCCACTCTCTTCAGGTTCTTCATCACCCCTGATGCTACCAGGTTTGCGTTTCTTGTGAACCTGATACATTCCCACCAACATGAACGAATATTGTGTGTTAGTTATGACTAAACATGGCTTTTTATGGTAGATAGGGCTGATTATTGGTTAGTCTGACTACTCCAGTTATAATAGGTATACAAAGGATCTGTAATTTGAGGTTTGTATCCTTTCCGTTGCAGGAATGACAATCAATAAAGGGTTCAAGTCAAATGCCAATGCCATTGCCCATTAAGCCACAACAAGTCAAATCTCAAAGGTAGACAGTCACCAGCCAAAGCAAAAGCTCTTTGCTTACCTGGTTACGAAGCCGTTTTCTGTGTTTGTGGCTGGGGTTGGGGCTGGGGCTGGGCCTGGGGCTGGGCCTGGGCTTGGTTTCTGGTTCTGGTGCTGAGGCAATTCTCGAGAATCTAGAGCACAGAAAGAAAATGATGAGCATAAAAGAGGCAGGAGGCGTTTCATAGCTGTAAACCGGTGAGTGAGAGTGGATTCGGTGTACCATTTCTATTATGAACACGAGCAGGAACAGATGAAGTGTTGCTAGAAGCTGCTCTTCTATCTGCTAATATCTGCCACGAACATAAGAAAAATTTGATACAGAGATTGCAAAACAGTACTAAGTGGACCATAATCCTCTTTGATGCTAGTGATGATGATTGAGTTCGCAATATGTATCCAGTTTTTGCAGAAGTTGATAGTGTCTTAAATATAACGCATACACAGGGAAACCAAATAGATTGACCAGACAGCCTAACCGGGTCTAATGTCATCACATAATAGTTGTAAGTTTTACACTTTCGAAGCAACGCAATGAATTTCGAGGGAAGTGATAAGAGTGTGTCAAACCTCAAGGCCGACACAAACGGGAAGTTGGGTCTTGGTAGGTTGCTTCATGGCAGATGAGTCTTTTTCAGTCATGTAGACTGAATAACCCAAACATCCATAGTAAAAATCTGCCAAGGTCCGGCCCTCTTTAGAAGCTTCAGCTTCAGACTGTCCAACAACGTAGTCAGGAACTGCAAATGTTATGAAATGCCATTACTGTATGCAGAATCCGTGGGATCAAAGAAAAAATGAAAAACCAAAAAATGAAAAAGAGTAGCAAAAAGCAAAAACAAACAAACACATCTCTCTTCAGTTTACCCAGTGGTCGTGAAAAAAGTGATCAGGCAATACTATAGCATAGCCTATAGGGATGATTCTGAATTTGAATTCTGAATTACATAATCTACAATCAGATTACCAACATCTCTCAACGATTTTGGTTAAACCGGAGAAGTAATCGCAAAATTTTCATGTAAGATTATGATTTCCTAGCAGTAATCAATTTCGGAATAAGAAACGATTCGATTACAAGAAGAGAGCTGCGCGGCGGATTCAGGAACCCTAGTGTGACAGAAGCAGCCATTAATTCAGAGGAAAATCGAGCTTCCGTCTCGAGAAGAAGCAAAGAGAAAACAGAGAAAAGACGAATTACCTTGACGGAGAGTACGAGGGATTCCGACGCAGCGAGGGTTTTTAGCCTTGGATTTGAGAGTGGAAGAGTAATAAAGATAGCCTTTGCACAATCTTCCTTTCTCGAGGGATCCTCTCCCTTGTTGCTGTTCCGGTTTCTCTTCCATTACCGTCCTCTTCACTTCTCCGCTCGACCCTTCACTCATCGCAAACCTCTCTCTCTCTCTCTCTCTCTTCTTAATCTTCTTCAAAGTCTTGCTCTCTCTCTCTCTATCTTCCGCTCATCTTCAGGCTCTCGTCCGATCTGTTCCCGGGTACTCTATTACGGCGGTGCCCTCCAATTTCCTTTGTTCCCCATTTTTCTTGGTTTTAATATTCATAAACTGTTTCGAAATGTTAGCAAATCAATTAAATGGGCCGAGACCCATGAAGATGAAGGTAACAATTAGACCCGAACAACTTCAAATATGAATTAGTTTTTTTTTTGTCATACAAATACGAATTAGTAAGCTATTTTCTGACAAAAAAGCTAGAGAAACAAGTTCCTATTTTTTTTTAAAAAAAAGATTAATAATATATGCCGACAAAAAAAAAAGTTTAATAATATATACAAAATAAATATTATGGAAAACTACTTTAACGTCGGTTTTACTTTCCTTAAATTAAAATCGTATTAGGAAATAACAAACTCTTTTCCTTTTTTAATTTGCGTTTTTTCATCAGAGTAGAAATCGGAATCGGAAATTCATGTCTATATAAGAAATTAGTTCGATCCCTTTTCTTCTTCATTCACTCTTTGTCCAATAAAAACCGGAAATTTCAGGGGAAGAGAAAGAAAATAAAATAAGAAAGCAAAACGCGATAATGGACTCCGGCAAAGATTCCGACGAGAAGCTTCCAAGGGCGACGCGGGTGAAGAACAAGACCCCGGCGCCGGTGCAAATCACCGCCGAGCAGATTCTAAGAGAAGCTCGAGAGAGGCAGGAGGCTGAGATCGAGCCGCCTAGGCAGATAATCCCAGAGTCGGCTGAGCTTTTGAACTACAGACTCCGCCGCCGGAAGGAGTTCGAGGACAGGATCCGCCGCCCAGGACGCGATATCCAACAAGCTTGGATGAGCTATGCGCGCTGGGAAGAGTCGCAGAATGATTACGCGCGTGCAAGGAGCGTGTGGGAACGTGCCTTGGGAGGCGATTACCGGAACCATACGCTCTGGCTCAGGTACGCAGAGTTTGAGATGAAGAACAAATTTGTAAACAGCGCGAGAAACGTTTGGGATCGAGCCGTCACGCTCCTCCCTCGCGTGGACCAGCTCTGGTGCAAGTACATTCACATGGAGGAGATGCTCGGGAATATCGCCGGAGCCAGGCAGATATTTGAGCGGTGGATGAACTTGTCGCCGGATCAACAAGGCTGGCTCTCGTTTATCGAATTCGAGCTTAGGTATAACGAAATCGAGCGCGCGAGATCGATCTACGAGGGTTTTGTTCTTTGCCATCCAAAAGCTTCTGCCTTTATCAGATACGCCGAGTTTGAGATGAAGTGCGGCGAAGTTGCGCGTGCCAGGAATGTGTACGAACGCGCCACGGAGAAGATCGCGGCAGAGGATGACGAAGATGCTGAGATGCTCTTTGTGGCCTTTGCAGAATTCGAACAAGGGTGCAAAGAAGTAGAACGGGCTAGGCTTATCTACAAGTTTGCTCTTGATCACATCCCTAAAGGAAGAGCTGAGTGTTTGTACAGCAAGTCTGTGGCCTTTGAGAACACAGACTGTGGATAAGGAAGCCATTAGAAAGTGACACATGCTTAGGCTCAGGAGTCAGCATTTGACAATCGACCGTTGAGTGGAAATGATATTTTAATACGTTTGACGATTTATAATATGTTGGTGAGAGCATCAGAGGAGATGAATAAAAATTTAAATATATAAATGAATACAAAACAAAATTTAAAATTAGACCATTTTATAGAATATTTTTCTTTCTTCTAACTGCATTACTAGTCTTTCGCAATCAATTTCCAAATTTCATTTGTAACCAATCAAAACTAAAAAAAAAAATTGATATGTTACCTGGAAGGATTCAAGATAAGAAACATGATAACACAAGAAAACATAAACAACATCGCAGACATCATAACTCCAGAAAATGATCAAAGGTGTACAGATGTTAATTTCGGTGAGATGATTGTATGATTACAAGTACAACCAGCTCTTTTCCTCTCTATAGCTTGTAATTGTACTAATTACAGTCATTAACTAACTCTTTTGGAACCAAGATTTCAGAATCTACTGATAGGTGCCCTCATGAGATGAGTCGGCCCAGATTTTTACTGGGCCACAAGGTACAAATATAAATGAGCTTATTTTGTTTAGTGAAAAAAACATTAAAATTAGATTTTCTCTCTTTTTAACCATTATGAAAGTCAAACTCGAGTTGTGCAAGAGAAAAAGTACTTACATTAGCCACTGGACTAAAGCCAAATTATGGAATTTGTGGTCGAAATTTTATTTATAAAAACAGAGCTGCAAGCATGGGCTGCTCAGAGTCAGGCCTGGATGAGTGTTGTCGATGCACTTAGAAGTGGGGCAGTTCTGCGAAGTCAAACTGTTCTAAAGAGTGATCATAGTCTTTTTTGTTAAAATTTAAGTCAACGAGAGCGGATGGAAGGAGCACCAAAATTTAGAAAGGTTCCATGATTTCTTGTTGGGTTCTCTCAAAGGGATTCCAGAATCTTCCTATAACCATCATTTCTCATTCGGTGCTTGAGGACGGTGAGAATTTGAGAGATTTTTCGGAAAGAATACTTGCTCTACCAGACATTTTCGGAAAGAAGCTTCTCATTGCATTGTTCAGAGCCAGCATTAATTTTTTAGAGCTGAAAATAAAGTGGAATTAGAAATGATTTTATTATTAAATAAAATTTAGAATAAAAAAATAGAATATGGTTTTTGTGTTTTTAGAGAGTAATTTAATGGCCACCACATATTGGATTGTGCAAATTTTGTTCAAATTATCTCTGATTCTAACATATTTTACCATATTCTTCTATTATCTTTAATCTTATCTTGTTTACTTTCTAACTATGTTTTGATTTTTAACTCAATTCGGTGTTATGAGTTTTTAGTTGAAAAGAAGCTTTAATAATTATTAATTACTTAAACAGCGCCATATGGGTACATAAAACTTTGGTGTTACAAAAAAGGATGTTCGAGATGTGTTAATAAACAAAACAAAAAAATACAAAATACAAGAAATGAATGAGAATCAGGGGTGCCAAAAACTACAAGAAGCCCCCTTTTTGCAGTATCCACTCTCATAAAATTTACAGATTTTTAGTCCTTTGGGCGGATGAGCTGTGTACGAACCAGATCCATGGTCATACCCATGGCTAATGATGTATGGCCAATGCCGATTATTATGACTGTTGTTGAAGCTACTGTTGTGACCGTTGTTCCACCATTGCCGGTCTCTGCTGTGCCCAACGGATCTCCTCTGCTGACCTCCAGTTCCACGTGGACTGCGCTCGGTGTTTCCACGGGCTGAGTCATGTGATGATGATGACCTAGGGCTCGGTTCCAAAACAACTCCCGAAACAGACTTGGGAAGCCTCTCGACCGATCCAGTTTCAACTGTGGTTTCTGATCCCAGTCTGAGAGCTGTTGTAGTGAGAGTCAGGTCGTGACTTATAGAAGCTGGCGCTGGCGGTGCAAAGAGCAGGAGCTCCGGACCAGCGGTTTCGCAGTGGCTGAAGGGAGTGTTGTCTTTTGCTTCTGTGCCAACTGAGATTTTCCCGGCAGAGACGTTGTCGAGAATACTCGGCTGAGAGACATCCATTCTGCATGTTTCAGGTGTGAGGGACATGCGTGCCACGGGGTTAAAGAAATCTTTTTCTGGCCCTTTTGTCAAATCATCGTCGTCATCGCAGTGAAATGTTGAGGTGGGTGAAGAGGGTAAACCGTTCTGCTCCATTGCTTCAACTTCGGCTAATAGATCTGAAACTGATTCATCACACTCGTCGGGGTCAGCCACAATGGCGGGCCACCCAGATGAGTGAGCCACTTGGGTGTTGTCTGAAGTCTGAGTAGCTGTGGCATGATCAGCTGCCAGATCAATTGGCTTCACAGACGGTTCAGCTAAAACAACAGCATTCTCCTGAGTTACTTGGGGAAGTTGTCCTCCAGTGACCACAACACTTGAAGTGGTAGTAGCAGCATCGGTGGTTGCGGTGGTGGTGGTGCTCCATGTGACACCAGATGGTCCTTTGACCAGAACACATGAAGACAGAGACTGAATAGTCTCCGCCGCTTGAGCTTCCAAGTCTTCAGGGCTCGACTTAGGTGTAGGACTGGGGAAATCAGGGAAATGGATTTCTTGATTCAGGTTGGGTGCATGAACAGAACCATTTATGGAAACAGAACCATCATTTGTTCCATCCTCGACAGTAGTAGTTGTGCTATGGTTACCATCTGCCCGCACAGCATTGGATTGATCAGTTCCTGGAGTTTCTCTTACGTCAGGAGTAGCCACATGTCCTGGAACCACAGATATTGACGCCGGACAACTAACTTGAGGCTGGAGATGAGCAGGATTACTATCCTCAACTTTTCCAGAGCTAGATACAATAGCCTCAACTTGTTTCTCTTTTGAATCGTTAGCAAGGACACCAACAGTAGAGGACGAAGAGGAGGTTGCACTGGTGTTGACTGGCGTAGGGTTCTTTTGATGAGAGTTCACATCCAGGCCAGCGTGTCCAGAGTCGTGCGGAGACGGTTTTAGTTCTTGGGGAAGCAAAGAGGAGCTTGGCGTAGCAGTTGCTTTATCAAACCGTCCGGCAAGAGCTTCAGTCAGAAGTACAGACTCGTCTTGATTCTCATGCGCTTTCCATATCTTAAGATAAGGGGGAAAATGGCCACTAGATTTCCATCTGCGGAGCTGCACCATAGAAAACGGTCCCTGGGTCTTTCCTGTTGGATCTCGATAATGCCATATTTCACTATCCTCATCATCTTTACCAGCTTCCTGCAGAACTCAGAAATTTGTATATGACATGGAACCAAAATTAAAAAACATGAGAGATTACATTGCGAACAGAGTAGGTATGGTCAAACCTGGATATCTGATGAGTTGTTGTGGACCTTGGAACAATCATCTTTATTAGCAGGCACGGCATTTCTGCTTCGCAGAACTGGAGCTTCATATTTTTTCTGCACATTATTTCCCAAGTTGTTTGGGATATTCCCTTTTTTCTGCGGACCTTTACTTTGCGTCTTTATGTGATTATCTGCAAATAGAAAACGTAGAAGATTGTAAACAGGAATTTTCATAAGATAATGAACAAGTAGCTGTTTCACATCCTAGGTTAAGGTGGGAGACCTTGTTTCCTCGTGCCCAACTCTGCATCTTCCGCTGATGCATGACTTGGATCCATGCTTGGATCTGTATGAACTTCTGGGACTTCCTGCAGAAGCCGCTGGCGTTCCTCAGGTGATTCTAGAAGCCCTATCTTTTCTACACATTCTCTAAGCGTGGGAGATGGTTAAGAAATCAAGACTTGAAATTTTCATGCAATCAGTGTCAAAGTACACTTTCACATTTAAATTAACGCAAACCAAACATCTAAATGGCAAGACCGGAGTACTTGTAAAGTTGTCTACTACTCAAACTAAACAATTCTTTGCCGGTCAAGTGGCATGGTCATAAATTCAAGGAATTATTTCATCAACGACTCATAAAGGTTCTATAACCAGCAACATTTGCAAAGAGAAATAGTGTAAGTAAAGTGCAACAAATATAGTATAGCAATCTCAAAAAGGATATTCCTTTCTATGACCAATCTCACTGGCCCGATCACGGAGATGTTTGAACTTTAATATCTCAGCTTCCAGAGCCTAAATCGACAAAATATCAATGAGAAACACAGCAGAGGACAATAAAGAACTTGATCACGGGGATCTTTAATATTTATAAGAATGATACTCGCTGTTTTTAATGAACCTACCTCATTGATTCTCATGGCTTGCAGTGTTGCTGCGGTCTTCAAGATGTCACCCTGACACAGCGGAAAAGAAAAACATGTGTTTCCAACTTAGGTAAAATATACAATTTCAGGACGAGATATCAAGTGCGCATTCTTACCACAGTCAAACGTTTATTAAGGCCACATTTTATGCTCTGGCGCAGCCGTTTGCATTCGTCCTGAAAACCACAGTTATAATTACATGGGTTACTTTATTATTAGATGGGGTACTTCTTATTCTCGAGCAGAGAAAGTTAGAGAAAACAATATTTCAGAGAGGACTATATTTACCTCTGTGACATTCTGGTCAGATAATTGATCAATCGAGATGACTTCTCTCTTGTCTAAATTCAGTATTTCTAGCATAACATCGGTAGTCTTTGCGCCAAGTTGGTAGGATGCTGTTGCCTTGCTTGTACCTGTTACATAACCACAAAATCAGCTGAGATCTTACTATTACAACCTTTGGGTCACATATTTCCGATTTTCCTTTCTTTCCTTAAAAAGCATTAATATGATTAATTAAGTACCTACAACTTGAACAAGCCTGTGAATATCCAGCTTCTGGTCGCTTCCGGATACCTTAATTCTCAAAATTGTGCCTACCACCTTTTCGTGAACTTTGTTGACATCATCAAGTAGATTCTCTAAAAATTTACGTCTCAAATAAATCAGGTTAATATTGTGAACATCAATGGCTGCATATGCATCCGGATTCTCGTTTTGTACTCTGCTATCGGTTTTCCTACGCATCTTCCGTCTTCTATCCCTAACCGGCGGATCATGAACACTATCCTCCTCTATATGGCTAGGAACAGCAGGACTAGTTTCACCATTCGTGGTTTTCTCGTCTTTCTGTTTCTCTTGAATAAGGAAGTGAGACTCAAGAAGCTTAAGCATTTCAAAGTGGCCCACTCGCTGTTTTCCAAACAACTTCACAAGCATTAGGTCACAAATAACTTGAGACTTCTGAAGAGGATCCCTAAGGTTTTTTTTCTTAATATAGTCAAGCAGAAGACCCTGCACATCGAACTGAGAAAGAACCGATGTATCCCCATTTCTCATGAACGACAAAAACTCGAGGAGTTCTTTTGTTGCCCAGTTTGCATCTCCAGGAAGCTTCTTTAGAACATTACTTGGATTTTTGGCATCCAACTTGCTGGGTAAGGTGGGGGAATCACTGGTCCTTCTTCTTTTTGTTCCATTCACTGCTACATCTAAAGCTGAATTGTCTGAAGAATAAGCTTTGTTATGATCATTTCGTGACTCCAGTTTAGGAGCCGAGTTAAGAACCTCCTTCCAAGGATTATTAGCTTTAGTAAGCTCGTCGACAGTTAGAGACAGATCTTCCTTCAGGCAAAGCCAATATACCTTGAATAGATACTCCCAACTGAGCTTGTCATCAAAATCCACCTTAACCTAAAAACCAAGAACACAACAGTGAGCATCAAACATTATGATAGAGTAAAGAGGATAATATAATAGAAAAACACTGAACTTTCTTAGAAATCTAAGAAAATACAAGATTTCCTCCCAAAACCAGAGACGTGGCTCTTGTCCTTCGTTTTCACCCGATTATTTCAAAAATAAACCAAACATACCCTACTGCTCTTGTAAGAGCTTATTATCTAGGAAACCCATGACTAACAAATTTGGAAAACTCACATCATTCCCCCAGTTCTCTCGTAATATATGATTCTAATCTATCAACCCCATATCTCTAAAATTCCATGATTTTAGCTTGTGATAGATTGCTATCACCAATCTATCACATTACTTATCGTGTCGATACGTACGAGTGTCATGAGCATGTCACACAAAGAGGGATTTTAATCGGGTCAAAATAAATTGAAACACCTGGTTTCTTAATAGAAAACAATAAAATGAGATGTAAAGGCCAAACACTACTCAAATCAGCAAACTATATTCCTCTTAAGGTAATTGTGGCAGGTTGGTAAGAATTCAATTGGACAAAGCAAATCTTGTGGCTAAGCATTGAAGAGAAACTAAAGATTGTGGAGGAGTGTCTTACCGCTTCATTATCTCCTTGAGCAATATTCTCAATCAACATTATAGGCTTGATACATGTGCCACAAAGACCCATGTTACCTCTCACAATCACATAGTCGGCATCTTTAATGCACCGCTTACAAACAGAAAAAGTGCATGTATAACACATGTAACTGGAAGCCTTCTGGCATGTACCACATATGTGCCAACCTGAAATGAATGAACGAAACATCAGTTTTCGACATGTAGGAACCAACACTCCCTAGATTGCTGACAGAAAATACAACATAGTAACATCATGGACTATGCCACATACCACAGTTCCATTTAGCCGTTGTTCGAAAGAATGCCTCATCTCTCTTAATACAAGCTGGATGGTATGCCTTGGGGCAGTTCCTGAATGGACAAGACAAACCCATCAAAAGTTAATCAATGACACAAATCTCGTATCTAAAACCTCCATTAATAACGACCATCGACAGTGCCACTTTCTTCTTTAGCAATTGCGTAACTCTAATCTATGGCATTAACAGAGCGTAATCAATAAAGTAACTAAAGCACGAATATATATACCATAGAAAATCCAATTGACCAACTAATTAAACTTTTTTTCCGTTGTAAAAACCCGCCGAGGCTTTAATCTCTATCTATGCATACAATCTAACATAATTATCACTGTAAGCTGAAGAATCACTTACCGGCGATCACAGAGAACGAGGTCTCCGCCGTCGAAGCAAATAAAGCAGACATCTTCTTCCTTTTCGTCCTGCCGCTGCGGCGGTGGCCGAGTTTGCGACGGCGTCTTAGCCTGTGCCTTCGGAGGCCGGCCCCGTTTTCGCTTTACAGGGGGGGCTTCATCAACAACTTTGGCCTCCTGCCCAATGGATACGCCCACCGTCGGGGCAGGTCCAGAGAGAGCAGGAACTTGGGTTACAGCGATCTCCTCGCATTGATCAACTCTCATAAGATCGATTCCCCTGACCGAACTCTCTTCGCGACGAGCCAAAGCAGTCAACTCCGGCTCGCCTTGCTGGGGCCGCTTCGGCTGATTCTCCATGGTTACTCAAGAATTCGAAATATATATGTGCAGTACTTGCAGATCAATCAGTGAAAGAGAAACCCTAATCTGAGGTTCTTTGGGGATTTTGGCGATGATGATGGAGAGTATGGGTGATGTGTTTAGAACGAAGACTAGTGGGGGAAAAAAAAAAAAGGACTTTTGTTTTCGCTTTTTTGCCCACTTCTTCTTACATTGCTATGACCTCCATTTTAAAGAGAAAACCAAAATTAAAACTTCTTACTGCTAATAGAAAATTTTTATTTTCCTTTTAACATCATTTCTGCTTATAGATTCATTCTCCAAATTTCTTACTGTTTATGGATTTCAAATTAGTTTCTAAAATGTTAGATTTCCTAGGTTAACATTGTTGATTTGTTATGTCTCTGTTTTATGGAAAAAAATGTTGAGTTTGTTTCTGGTTATAGATTTTTATCTTCTAAATATACTCAATTTCCAGATTTCAAAAATTTAATTACTAAATTGTAATGTTAGATTCTCTTGGTTATACCTTCAATTATCCATTCGAAAAACTTTTAGTCAAGAAAATATGACATTTTAATTTACATACCAACCAAACAAAAAAAAAACAAAAAAAGAATCGAATTCAGCAATCAAGAATCGATAATAGTCAAAGATTGTGTCTCAAAATGTTTAAAGTACTTCCCATATCTTTTTTCTTTCTTTTTCATTTTTCACACAAATGTCCCAAAGGTTGAAATAAAAAGTATCCCAAAACATGTATTTATGGAAAACATCTCATAGGATATTTCATTTTTTGTTGTTGTTGTAGAAAAACATAGGATATTTCATGATTTGGCCATCTATGCTTATATAACTTCATTCGCCCACACTCACATGGTATTGTAGGTAGGCTCTGTACCTTTGCTGGGCATTGTTCACGTGCATGTTAGACAGATTGCCTTTTGTTATAAAGTTTACATGTAGACTTCTTTTTTTATCAAACTTCGATATTTTTTTAAACATCTATCCTAATTTTTAATACTAGTTTACATAGACAATTTTCAAAATCATTCAAATAAGTTCACTCTTTTATATTTGACTGGTATAAAGGGAAGCTGGTACTTTTTTTTTTCTTTTGATGAGTGAAAGTACTTAATTATCATGTTTATCAACAGCTATTAAGACCATGTTCAACCCAAATTTCTTAACTAAGTTTTTTAAGCAAAAAAAATAATAAAATAAGAAAAAGTAAGAAAGAAGAGTAAGAAGTGTTTCTTAAATTTCTTATTTAAGAACTAAATCTTAACTTTTAAGAAACTCATTTATTGTGTGTCATCTCCTAATTGGTTTAGATTTTTTCATTATTTTTTCATTATTATTTTATTTTCTTAAGATACTCTCATGGTATTTTTGCATTGCACATGCTCTAACAAATGTCTATGTACTGATTACCAGGGAGGCATTCTTCATTTAAAATAGAGAAATTATATATATGAAGCATTCCAAACACACAAAAATTCGAAACTGTTACAGCGCTAATGAAGAGAGGCATGTAAGAGCATTTCTATTGGTTAGATACTCAAAAGAGTATCTCATCAATTATTATATTGAGATAATATGTATTTTAACGCCTAATCTGACCTGAATATGCGGAACTAACGCTCGCCAAAAATTATTTAAGAAACTAACACTTTTGCCATATGTAATTACTATCTACCTCTTCAAATCGTTACTAATGGCAAAACCTATCCTAGTCAACCATATATAGAAACGTGTAACGGCGTTACTTTTAAGGGCTTTTAATGACTTGTCGTTATATGGTACTTGCATTATTGTTTATCATATTGTTTACTTTTTACACAATTATCTTCCTCTCCCCTTCTCTCCTCTCTCTCTCCGGTTTTTCATCTCCATTAATATCTCTCACTCTCTCATCTTTCTCGTTTCACTCCCTCTCTCCTTCCCTCTTCGATCTTACTAATCTGAGAGCTATAGCTTCTATTTCTCCATCAAATATTTGAGATGTATGATACCAAAAAAACAAAATTAGATTTTGCTTAAACCAAATCTGGATTTTTCTTAAACCAAAAAAAAAAAAACTTAGATTTTGCTTAAACCAAACAAAAAATATTGGTTTTGCTTTGTGAAGAAGAAGATACACACATGTGTTTGTATATATTTCATAATTTAGTTTTATTAATTAGTTTGGGTTCACCAATCCTTAGGAGAGGGATTTAGGGTTTATATTTTAAGGTATAAGAAGGGGTTTAGGGTATAAATTTTTGGGTTTAGGGTATAAATTTTTGGGTTTATGAGAGAGATTTAGGGTTTAGATTTTAGTGTATAAAAAAAGGTTTAGGGTATAAATTTTTGGATTTACAGTATAGATTTTTGGGTTTAAGGTTTAAATTTTTGAGTTTAGGGTATATTAATTTTTGAGTTTAGAGGACAAGTTATATTATTTTTTCAAGTGTTAACGGAGGTTAACGTGTTCGTTAACAATCATAATGTGTACTCTTCGTTAATAATCATATTGTGTACAATAACGTTTTGGAAAAGGCTAGTTTTTCTGTCAAAATGGTAAAATGGTCCGGAAAGGCTATTTACCTAATGTTTTTTCAAGGGCGTTAGAAAGTCAAGTGCCCCTATTATATTCATATTTTTAGTGTAATTTAATTTTTGAATTAATTTTTGAGATAGAAAAAAACTGAACCATTCATGAAGAGACAAGTGTCATATGAGTCTCTAGAGAGTCTCTAAGAGCAAGAACAATGGTAGTTCTTATAAGAACTCTTAATATATATTAAACAAATAAAAATTATTATAATAATAAATAAGGTTTTTAAGAACTTAAGAAAAGTTCTTAAATAAGAAACTTTCTTAAGTTTTTAAGAACCAATTCATTATTATAATAATTTTTATTTGTTTAATATATATTAAGAATTCTTATAAGAACTACCATTGTTCTTGCTCTAAAGATCTCTCATTTGAGAACTCATCTCACTCTCTCTCTCTTTCTTTTTTAATATTTTAAAATGTTGAGAAACTCCTTAAAAAAACTCCCAATAGAGGTGATCTAACATATATATATAGAGAGGAAGGACAACATCGACATAGGGCTCTATAAATCAAAAATACAATCATTAGAGATACCTAATCTTTTTTTGACAACCTATTAGAGATCCCTAATCTTTTTTCATTTTTATTTGTTTTTGTTTTTTTGATGAAATGTTAAATTTATTGATTATCATAGGAAATATTTACAAAAGAATGCAGTGGTATATGACCAGTTTCAAAGAATAAAGAATAACAACAAACGAAAAAAGATTAACAACAAATGAAACAAGTCAAATGGGGCTTCGAACTTCAAACCACCGTCGGAACAATCCTTCGAGCTTGTGCGGAAAATGGTAGTGCAGCACAAATTTGTACTCTCTTTTGTGATATGTAATCTTATAATTTGTTTGCGAATTTGAATAAGATTGGCTTTATACAGCACGTGAACATTGTTTGCGGCATAATCAAACCGTTCTTAGTTCATAGGTCGTATGATATTAATTTTGTTCACCCGGTGAAAGTAAATTGTTCATATCGTCTATTATCTGCATGTTTAAAATGAAGTTGGAGAAATCAAACTCATTCATTGTTTTGGGGATTCATGATAGAGTACTGAGGCAAAATATGATTTGTATTAAAAATATTCGTTTTTTATTTAAACTATAATTTTTAATATGTATTTCTTATTTTTTTTTGTAGTGTCTTGAAAATTTTCTTGAAATTTTCAATCGTTTTCAGTTATATTTCGTTCATTAAATTTTGAGTTTAGTTTTTAAGGTTTGAGTTTAGAATTATGAATTTAGGTTTACAATTTTTTGTCTAAATTAAATGAAACTTCATTTATCATTATAAGCAATTTTTGATGTTATTATTTACAAGAGAAAAAAAAAAACTGGACATGGATGAAATAACGATAAAGAGGAATTTAGGTTTTAGTTAAGAACAAAGCTTTTATCAGTTTATCTGTAATACTGAGAAACATAACAAAATAACAGCGCATTTATATGTTTTGTATTCAATTTATTTTAAATTATAGCTATTTAAAAAAAAAATAAGGAAATACTCTATTTTCGGATTTATAATTTTTGTTTTTACGGTTTTTTTGTTCAAATTTTTTTATGATTTAGAATTTAACTTAGGGTTTAAGATTTTGGATTGAAAATTAGTTTTTAGGATTTTGGGTTTAATTTATATTGTTTGAAAAATAATTACCTATATGACATAGCATTTTATTTAATTAGCATATAAAACATGCTACTTTGCGATATATCGGTAAATAGAACAAAATAACATTATGTTCTATGTTTTCTATGAAAACAATGCATTTTCACTTAGAATCACATATCCATTTTTCAAATAATTTGTGTTTATTTTAAAAAATTCCAATTTTGATATATGCCAAAAACATAGTTTATAACTAAGATTGTGAAAGTAGAATCGTAAATGAAGAGAATGAAGCAAAATAACACAGAAAGGGTACACATTTTCTCTTGTAACAAAGGAAATAAAAAGAATGTGAAGTATATGCATTTGCACGAAATTTTGAACATTTGTCATAACGATTGATTGGAGTATTTGCATTTTAAATGGATCAAATGTCTAGTAATACTGTAAATGAGTAATAATAAGTAACTTTAAGTTTATCATGGTAGGTGTCAAATATATTGGTTAGGGATGCTATACGTACGACTATGCGTAAGCGTAACATATTGGTGATCAGCGGACGGGTCAACAGACCCAACCCCGACCCGTTTAGCAAAAGTTTTCAAAAAGAAATGCATAAGACGGAATAACTAGACCCGGCTTTTATAATCAGCAGAAACTCTCTCTTCATCTTCTTAAACAAATTACTTTTTTTTTATTTTTGTGCGTGAAACAAGAAAAAAAGATTGTTGCTCCTCCGTCCAAGAAACCGATCCAAACATGAAGGATTACTCAAAGATCGGTGATAAATTGGTGATGCAGAGAACAAGACTACGATGCGAAGGCACCGCCATGGGCGCCACCGTCTTCGATCTCCGACCCGGCGTCGGCATCGGACCTTTCTCTATCGGTATGCGATTCTCTCAAAATTTCTGCTGCTTTTCTCTAGTTTTAAGCATTCGAGAATTAGTTTATCATCTACCCGGCGTTGATTGGACTTGGAAGATGGCAATCGATCCGCGATCGGCGATTGCGTGTTGGTGTGGGAATTCTGTGATAACATTTTTTCTGGGGTCTGACATCGCGACGAAGTTCCTTGGTGGAAATATTGTAGTATTAGCAAACGTTGTGTCAGTTGTTTTAGTTCATTAGCACTCTGTTCAACTTTCCGATCAGTTTGACCGACGATCAAATTGTGGTGCTGTTTCAGGAATGCCAATTTGCGAAGCATTTGCTCAAATAGAGCAGCAGCCGAACATATATGATGTCGTCCATGTTAAATACTACGACGAGGTAATTACTAATAATAGTAATTCCTGTCTCTTATACACATCTAGATGTGCAAAAGAATGCAGTGGTATATGACCAGTTTCAAAGAATAAAGAATAACAACAAACGAAAAAAGATTAACAACAAATGAAACAAGTCAAATGGGGCCTCGAACTTCAAACCACCGTCGGAACAATCCTTCGAGCTTGTGCGGAAAATGGTAGTGCAGCACAATTTAGGTTTTAGTTAAGAACAAAGCTTTTATCAGTTTATGTGTAATACTGAGAAACATAACAAAATAACAGCGCATTTATATGTTTTGTATTCAATTTATTTTAAATTATAGCTATTTTTTAAAAAAAATTAAGAAAATACTCTATTTTCGGATTTATAATTTATTTTTTACGGTTTTTTTGTTCAATTTTTTTTTATGGTTTAGAATTTAACTTTTAGGGTTAGGGTTTAAGATTTTGGATTGAAAATTAGTTTTTAGGATTTTGGGTTTAATTTATATTGTTTGAAAAATAATTACCTATATGACCTATCATTTTATTTAATTAGCATATAAAACATGCTACTTTGCGATATATCGGTAAATAGAACAAAATAACATTATGTTCTATGTTTTCTATGAAAACAATGCATTTTCACTTAGAATCACATATCCATTTTTCAAATAATTTGTGTTTATTTTAAAAAATTCCAATTTTGATATATGCCAAAAACATAGTTTATAACTAAGATTGTGAAAGTAGAATCGTAAATGAAGAGAATGAAGCAAAATAACACAGAAAGGGTACACATTTTCTCTTGTAACAAAGGAAATAAAAAGAATGTGAAGTATATGCATTTGCACGAAATTTTGAACATTTGTCATAACGATTGATTGGAGTATTTGCATTTTAAATGGATCAAATGTCTAGTAATACTGTAAATGAGTAATAATAAGTAACTTTAAGTTTATCATGGTAGGTGTCAAATATATTGGTTAGGGATGCTATACGTACGACTATGCGTAAGCGTAACATATTGGTGATCAGCGGACGGGTCAACAGACCCAACCCCGACCCGTTTAGCAAAAGTTTTCAAAAAGAAATGCATAAGACGGAATAACTAGACCCGGCTTTTATAATCAGCAGAAACTCTCTCTTCATCTTCTTAAACAAATTACTTTTTTTTTATTTTTGTGCGTGAAACAAGAAAAAAAGATTGTTGCTCCTCCGTCCAAGAAACCGATCCAAACATGAAGGATTACTCAAAGATCGGTGATAAATTGGTGATGCAGAGAACAAGACTACGATGCGAAGGCACCGCCATGGGCGCCACCGTCTTCGATCTCCGACCCGGCGTCGGCATCGGACCTTTCTCTATCGGTATGCGATTCTCTCAAAATTTCTGCTGCTTTTCTCTAGTTTTAAGCATTCGAGAATTAGTTTATCATCTACCCGGCGTTGATTGGACTTGGAAGATGGCAATCGATCCGCGATCGGCGATTGCGTGTTGGTGTGGGAATTCTGTGATAACATTTTTTCTGGGGTCTGACATCGCGACGAAGTTCCTTGGTGGAAATATTGTAGTATTAGCAAACGTTGTGTCAGTTGTTTTAGTTCATTAGCACTCTGTTCAACTTTCCGATCAGTTTGACCGACGATCAAATTGTGGTGCTGTTTCAGGAATGCCAATTTGCGAAGCATTTGCTCAAATAGAGCAGCAGCCGAACATATATGATGTCGTCCATGTTAAATACTACGACGAGGTAATTACTAATAATAGTAATTCACTGTTTATATGTGTCACTTCTTTCATCCAGTTTATCTTATTTTTGTGTTGGACTTTCTATGATTCCGTTGCCTTGCGCAGGATCCTCTGAAATTGGATGTTGTCATTAGCTTTCCGGATCATGGGTTTCATCTTCGGTTTGATCCCTGGTCTCAGGTACTACTCTTTACTTGATGATGCTGTAGTTCATACTTGTATACTAGATGATGCTGTGGCTCATACTTGTTTTTGATAAAACCAAACCAACCTTACTGCTTTACAAACCACTGTGTTTCAACTATTCAGGAGTGGAAAACAATATCCTCATGTTACCTGCAATTAGGAATATCGTTAGTTGATTAGTTTTAAGTGGAATAAACTTCTTTTGCGCATTTCGGTTTAGTCTACTTTTGTTTGTTAAGGACACTCTAGTTTAGTTCATGTTCTTCCAATTTTGTTTGCAGAGGCTACGCCTTGTTGAGATATATGATGTCAAGCGGCTTCAGATGCGCTATGCCACTTCTATGATTGGGTGAGTCAAGTAGTTAAAATTTATGGGTTTGGTGTAGTTTACTGTTCTAACGACTGTCTTTTGCTTGTACGTCAGGGGTCCATCAACCCTGGCCACGTTTGTAGCTGTTTATGCACTTTTTGGACCGACCTTTCCTGGGATTTATGATAAAGAAAGAGGGATTTATTCTCTGTTCTACCCGGTGAGCAAGAAATTGGACTAAAATTAGACTACGGTCACACTATTTGTCCATAAATGTTTGAATTTGTTCTATCAATGTTTAAATTTTTTCAACTATGACAGGGGCTATCCTTCGAGTTTCCAATTCCTAACCAGTACACAGACTGCTGCCATGATGGAGAAGGTATATACGTCTTCGGACTCCAGAGAAATTATGTTTATGTTTTTTGTCTTGTCCAATATCTAACTTGTCACATTTTATTTCCTCTTCTACAAAGCGGCACTACCATTAGAGTTTCCAGATGGCACCACACCAGTAACATGCCGGGTCTCTATATATGACAACTCAAGTGACAAAAAAGTTGGTGTAGGAAAATTGATGGATAGATCTTCTGTCCCTCCTTTGCCTCTTGGCAGCCTGTATATGGAAGAGGTTCATGTCAAGGTGTGGCTTATCTTCATTTACTCCCATTACCCTCTGTGTGTTTTAAAATCTCCTAGTCTAGCATAATTAGCTGTTAGCCATTTCTTTACTCTTTGCATGACTTCATTAAAATTTTATGCAGCTTGGCAAGGAACTATACTTTACTGTTGGAGGCCAGCATATGCCTTTTGGTGCATCACCACAGGTAAAGTTTGTACCTTTTCTTATTGTGCTTCTTCTTTGGAATTCATCATTTCGTGCTCCGTGCAGGATGTATGGACTGAATTAGGACGACCATGTGGGATCCACCCAAAGCAGGTGATCTATACATGTCTATATAAACTTGTTTGTTGTATATCGCGAACAGATGCTTACATTAGGTTCTCTTACTATCTTCCCTGCATTATCTGTCACTGTTCAATGCCTATATGTACATTTGGATTTATGCTTCTGAATTGTCCTTTGCTTTCCAGGTTGATCAAATGGTTATTCATTCCGCGTCAGATCCACGACCAAAAACAACTCTTTGTGGTGATTACTTTTACAACTATTTTACTCGTGGTTTGGACATCCTGTTTGACGGCGAGGTAGGCAACTTGTCAAATAGAATTATGTGCTCCCTTCATATGTTCTCTTCATCCATGACTCTACCTTTTCAACAGACTCACAAAGCTAAGAAGTTTGTTCTTCACACCAACTATCCTGGTCATGCTGATTTCAACTCATACATCAAATGCAACTTTGTGATCTCTGGTAAGCGATGCAAATGATAGCAGCTTCATGCTAGTTAATTGTCCTTTATTTAGATGTATGTTGTGTCTTATTTTTCAACAAAACTACGCTTTCTTGCTTTTCAGTTGGAGAGGATGCGGCAGAAGCAAACAGAGGTGGAAACAAGATCACTCCAAGATCGAACTGGGAGCAGGTTAAGGTAAACTAAATTCAGACCAACCAAAGTGATACAAGCATAACAGAAAAATGATAGGAAGCTAGTCTATGTTCAGCCTTGACCAATTTCTAGTCTCTTGACCAACCCAATCGTTGCGGGATCCCATTGCATAACCGGAAGAAACTTGTGAGGAAGCATTGAGGAAATTATCAGATGTAGAAATTTTAGCATATATAATTACGACTGGCTGATTTGAATCAGTAAGAATGAGATTGCTAACAAATGCGTAAAACATTGCTCATGAAACCTTGCTTTCACCATAGGAAATACTCGGGGAGTGTGGCCCAGCAGCTATTCAGACACAGGGCTCAACTAGCAACCCTTTTGGATCGACATACGTGTATGGCTATCAGAATGTTGCTTTTGAGGTGAAGCGTTTTTAGAGTAACCCTAATTCAGTAATTGGGATCCTTGTTATATATATGCAGATTGTTAACTGAAACTTCAAGTTGGGTTGATATTTGCAGGTGATGAAGAACGGTCATATAGCCACTATAACTTTGTTCCAGTCATGATATGTATATACACCTTCATGAGGTATGCCTTTACTAATTACGCCATGTGCTTCACTGTCTGATTTTGTAGAAGAAATTGGCCCGAAATATAATTTGTCTTCTGTTGTTATGCTTTGGAAGCTCCTCACATGTGGAAGATGAATCAATGTTTTTGTAGGTTGGGCTTTTTCATGCTTTTGGCTCGAGAGGCTAAAAGCTAACGTCAACAAGATGCAAACTATCAACATCAGCAAAAACTACACCAATGTCTAAAACAAATGTTGTACAGTTGTTTAGTTAATATCAAGTGTTGTAATAACAGTTACTCTATGGTTTAATTCCATTCTTTCAGACTATATATCCATTTATTTGTGAATATGCAGCCTCAGTAGTTGACAAAATTTAAGATTAAAAATAATATTGGAAAATAAAAAAAGGTCTCCGACGCCGGGACTCGAACCCGGGTCTCTCGGGTGAGAGCCGAGTATCCTAACCATCTAGACTACGACGGAAGTGTTGACTACACTTTACTTTAAAAACTTATAACAAATAAATTTAGTGGAAGGAGCTCTCTTGTTGTGTCATGTGTGCGATACCTCTTCTATCCGTTGTGAGCAGCGTTTAGTGAGTGGATTGTTCCGGGAGGGAAAGGGGGAAAACTGGTGTTGTGGATTGTTTTCATCGGCGATAGTCTTCTTCTTCTCCTCCGGTACTCTTTCTTTTGATTCTCACTCTTTTGTTTCGGCGACGACTTATACTCGGAAGCTTCTTCCAATTTATTTATTGTTTGTTATTAAGAATCGGCTTTTGGTTCAATCCATGGGGGATGCGAGAACTTGAGCTTCGAAAATTGTTTTCGATTTCTCTCAGTTTGTTAAACTCGTGGGATGCTAGCTTCGAGTTTTTCAGCATCGCCATTTGGGTTTAACAGTGCATAGTAATTGTGCAATTGGTTTACCCACGATTGTTTAGGGTTTATTGGATTCACTTCACAATTCTCGTTATTCCCTGTTTTTTTTTTTTGAATTTAGGGATTGAGCTTGTTGGTGTGAAGGAAAGCTCCGGCCGTTTTTGCTAGAGATGAGTGCGTCCGGGTTAACTGTTACTCCGCCCAGATTCCACTTCCGATGGCGTTCGGATCGTTTCGGTACATCTCACAGAAGCTCTCAAGCTTTTACTGTTCTTGGCCAACTGAATCGTCGAAATTCCGCTTGGCCTGTTCTTCAAAGGTAGTTTTTGGTGCTTGTTCGATTAAGCATTTGGTACTTCTTTCTCGTTTGTTTTCTGTAATGGTTTTCTCTTTGGAGTTGCGCAGGGCTTCTTTGTCACTTCCTACACAAAGAAGCAATGCTATGATCGTCCGTGCCATGAGTGCTTCCTTTGGTGATATGGCAGACGATTCAACTGGTAAAAACAATACATAATTCTGAGCTATGCATAATCTCTGGGTTTATACTTGTAAATGGTGCTTCTGTGTTGCTTAGATGTGATAGTTAAGGGGCTTTTGAGTTGAACTTGTTGTCAATAAATGAAGCAAGTAATGCAATGCATATTTCTTAGTTGAACTTTAACTTCACAAGGAGGACTCAAAGCAAAATGACTAATGTTCCCTGCTACTTCGATTGGTTCAGCTGTTTTTCCTCGGATCAATGTGAAAGACCCATACAAACGGCTTGGGATAAGCCGGATGGCCTCCGAGGATGAGATTCAAGGCGCGAGGAACTTTCTCATTCAGCAGTACGCCGGTCACAAGCCCAGTGTTGATGCAATCGAATCAGCTCATGACAAGATTATCATGCAGAAGTTCCATGAGAGGAAAAACCCCAAGATCGACATAAAGAAGAAGGTCCGAGAAGTGAGGCAGTCCAAAGTTGTAAACTTTGTTTTCGAGAGGTTCCAGACTCCTCCCACTGCTTTCCTTGTCAAAACGGCAGCCACGTTCGCAGTTCTCGGCGCTCTAACGGTTCTGTTCCCTACAGAAGAAGGACCGACTTTTCAGGTTTTGTTATCAGTAATAGCTACGTTTTACTTCATCCACCAAAGGCTGAAGAAGAAGCTCTGGTCTTTCCTTTTCGGGTAATAAGCAAGTTTGATCATATTCGCAAAACCTTTGGTACCTTCTTGATTTGAATTCGCACCTGATCAGGTTTGACAATTGTGAAACAGGACTGGATCTTTCATCTTCTCGTGGATGGTTGGGACTTTCTTGATGGTGTCTGTGGTCCCGCCGTTCATCAAAGGACCAAGAGGTTTCGAAGTCATGTCTTCGCTCTTAAGCTACGTTTTGCTTTGGGTGGCTTCGAGCTACCTTCGGTAGCATTTTGTGCTATTTTCTTTCCCCTTTTGTGGGTCGCAAATTCTCAGTGTGTTATCTCGGATATACGAAGAACACACAAAAAAAGAGAAAAATGCATCATCTTCATGTGACATAGAGAGAGAGAGAGATGTTTTTTGGTCTTGGAGTTGTTATTTGGAGGAGACCTCCCTAGCTTTCACTGTTCAATTTCAAAGTTCTGAATTGCACTTGCCGGGCTACTTTTCATTTCTCGCGATAGAAAAATATTTCTTTGAATCTAGAGCAGCTAAATATAGTATTGGAGACAGAAATTTCGGAAGAAGGGAAATTCGGGAATCTCCACATTTTTCTTATCTTCCCTTGGACTTTGTATTATTTGTTAAACACCGACTTTAGAGACTTTTACTGGTGTTTTAGAGCTCTCTGACACGAGCAAAATCTATAACACATGTATTATATCGCTTGGTTTATTTAACGATCGTCTACGTTTGTAAATCATGTCCGATTCATAATCCCAACCGCATAGTTACTCAACTTGTGCACAAAGTCTTAACATCAGAGTTTGTGCAAATTATATTTTGTTGTGATTTTTCTTTGTTAACAATATTAGAAATCAATAAAATACAAATTTTGAATAACGTTGAAAATCAAGAGTTATATAAAAATAAAATAAAATATTTTTTTGGATTTAATTAGAATATAAAATATTATTTAACATTTATGTAGTATTAGTCAATAATAATAAAAAAAACTTTCATTTTCTTTGAATAATTTGAATAATAATATCATGAACATTAATTGATTTGTTTTTAAAAAATTGTAACTTTAAATTATAGAAAATGACACGTGTCATTCATCGACCAAAAACGATGATGTGTCATTCATATAAAGAGAGTTGACTATCTTTTATATAATAGATTCGTTTCTAATTTATGTGAGAGCAAAAATGAGGAAAAAGATATGCAAGCAGTGTGTGAATTACCATAACGCAGTGGATCCAAACCGGAAGAAAAAAGATATCTAAAGCCCATCCGTGAAAGGCCCAATAAATCTTTTGATGATATAAGAGAAACAAACTTGTGATAGGGTACACTCCTCCCGTAGTGGCTTGCCATCAAGAAATCGAAATCCCACAAAAAGTAGAAACTAAATACATCCCGAAAAGATCGTACAGAGAGTAATTACGCACATAATTAGTATAAACAGATAAATCGAAAAGTCTTTACGCAACATTATTAGTGTTTTAATATATGACTATTGGTGATCTTATAACTATGTTGCATGTATTTTTCAAAATTAACAGTTTCATTTCATAGTTGACCTCTTGGAATTTCTGCGCACAGAAGAAGAAAAAAAGGGAATGAGAATTCTCATTTGAGAACCTCTTATCAATTGTTGAAAACTCATGCTCTTAATCTATTTAACTATGAAGTGTGACATATAATGCATATCCACTGTAAAGATAGAGAGACCATAAGGTTCATAAATAACTAAAAAATTGAGTGATATAAAGGCATGTTTTGGTTTGTCTTCTCCTTGTTCTAGTGCTTCTCTTTGGCTAAAATACTTTTATTTGAAAATAATATTAAAGTATATCCTCTTAATTATTTGTTGTCAATAATTAGTTTAAGATCTACTTTATTTCAAACAAATCCATATTTTTATAATTCTGAAAAGGTATTGGATATCTTTTAATTAGGCAAAACTTCAGCCGTATCTTCCACTCCTAAATAATAATATATTGCAAATCTAAAAAGGCAAATGATGAAAAAAAATAATTTTGAAGGCTTTGTCCTCAAGTGTCTAGCATGGAACCGAAGTTATTTGCTCAAATATTATTGAAGTTGTCACCTGGTTCGTTTTGGAAGAATTTGGACAAATTTATCAATGAGTTTTGAAATAAATGGAATATAATGATGTTGTGAACTTACAACCAAACCTAACCATCGAAGGTTTTTGTAGAATGATTTATGTATTTATCAGTCTAGTCACCATTCATTATAAATGATTAAGGGAGGGTGCGGTTTTGATATTTGTTTTATTTTTCTAATTCAAAATTGTAAAAAAAGTTATGGATTAAATACATCAACTATTTTATTCATAGAAACACATTTAGACCATCCAAAATACTTGATATATAATATTTATTACATTAACCAAATTATTCATAGAATCGGTGTCTTCCATTTATCTTTCACCATTTACTTTGCATCATTTGTTTTTTTTTGCTTTTTTGGTAGGAACCGTACTTGAACTTGCATGACCTTTTCTTGTATTTGAATTTGCAAGAGCCAGACTTAAAGTTGTAGAAACTGTATTTGAACTTTCAGAAACCGTAGTTGAACTGCTAGCATGACCTTTTCCTATATCTGAATTTTCAGGAACCATAGTTGAACTGCTAGCATAACCTTTTCCTGTATATGAATTTGCAGGAGCCAGACTTAAAGTTGTAGAAACTGTATTTGAACTTTCAGGAACTTTAGTTGAACTGCTAGCATTTATAGAATTGTCAATATGTATGTTATATATAGCTACATCACAATAACATGTTATTGTATAAATTTCTAAATCATATAAAGTATGGTGTTCTATAAACTAACATATTCATAATTTAGATCAATAATGCAAATGTGACATACTTCTTTTGATTATAATATACATGACATAAAACCCAGCATAATTCATAAAAAACATTATTTCCACAAATTTATTAAGAAAATGAATAATTGATGAAAAGTAACTTAGAAAAAAAAAACTCACTTCTTCGAAAAAATGAATTTGCCATCGTCCCAATATAAATCGATGATATCTCCAATTTTAAGATCTTTGTCTTTTTTTATTTTTGTCCACCCCTTTATGAATTCATATTTGTGGTTCAGAAGAGAAAGAGTTACACTATAGGATTTGTCATTATCCTTAATTTCCATTTCAATACCATTTGGAGGTAGTGTAAGTTTCATCCTTTTTAGTATGTTTTCTACCTTCTTTTTTGGTAAAATTAACTTACCAGAATTCGAAACATCAAAATCTGTTAACCTTTTTGTTATCATTATATTTGGATCCATTATACTAAATTTTTATCTGTTTTAGAAATATAACTTATAGATAGCTTTCAGAAAATAAAATAATAAGGAGTATGAAGAGCTCAACCCATATATTTATATATAGCTTTGCCTTTGAGCCAAATGCTTATTTTAATATTATTAATGCTCTTAAAAAAAACTCTCTAAATTTAGTTACTTGCAAGGATATGTTTTGTAAGTTAGCATGTGTTATTTTTCTAAATTTAGTACTTTAAAGATTTAATTAACTATTTATTTTTATTATGCTAAATTGTATTTATATCACCCTAGGTGGTTTTGTTTCTTAAAAAGATCTTTCTAGATATGCAATCTAAATTTATTATAATAGTTAAGAAACAGAAAATCTATTAATAGTTAAAAAAAAAATCATTTCCAAACACTCTATAATTGAGTATTTGGTACTTTTATTTTTGACATCTATATTTAAATTTAATAATGACTATGGTTATTTACAAAATTTATTTTTCAAATTAATTAAGAATAAGTTCTTGTTATTAATACACAATGTTCACTACAAGAAAACAGACATTTCACGACTCCGAAAATAGTTGCTAAGTAGTCGTGAAACAAATATTTCCGACTAAGTTGCGACTAAAATAAGTAGTCTCTAATCTTTCGTCGCTAATCCCAGTAGTCGCGAATTAGTCGCAATGTTGCGACTAATTAGCGACTATTAATATGTCGAGTAAAAACAGTCGCGCATTAGTCGCTACATTTAGCGACTAAATTGTGACTGTTGGACAACCAAATTGCGACTGAATATAGACGTTATGAAGTCGTAAATTATGTAGTTGCTAATTAGTCGCTAAATATTGCGACTGCTTTGCGACTCTTTAGTGACTTTTTAGAGACTAAATAGCGACTAACTGAGAGGCACTGATAGTTCATTTGTATCCGTATTGCAACCAATTAGCGACTGTTTTGTGACTGCTTTTGCGACCAATTAGCGACTAATAACTTAAAAAAAAAACAATATGGTGAACGCATTTAGGCTATTTTGGTTTTGGTATTTTGTTTGTAACAAAAAAATTTGAATCTAAAAAAAGGCTTATAACACATAAATTACTAATAATGTACTTAATAAAAGGTAGTCTTAAAAAAAACCAGCTAAACAATAAAAGACAATACAAATAATATTGTTGAGTTTGAAATGATAGAAACCTAAGAAGAAGAGTGAGTTGGAGCAGATTGGGCAGCTGGAGCAGATTGGGCAGCGTGGAAGTCAAGGTATCTCGGGTCAGTTTTGCGAAGATATTGCTCCATCAAGCTCAAGTCCTACTGCTCAGCCGCTTGACGGGCTAACTCAGCTTCAAGCCGCGCGTTATGAGCAGCTTGTGCTTCTATTTGGCGCTGAGCTTCTTCAAGCTGTTGTTGGAGCGAGTGATAAGACGACGAAGAGCTACCTGGGTACTTGCGCTTGCCGCTGACGTGAGACTCTCCAAGACTTCCAAGACCATAAGCATCACCTCTTTCATTCACGATAGTTGACTGTGAAACGAAAAAGAAAGTCGGGCACTTAGCAAATGTGTAAAGAATGAAAACACAAATGCTTATGAAAGATCAGATGCATAGTTACCTGAAGAAAGAGGTCGTTGTACTCGTCCGTGGTTAGCTCTCGAGGTCGCGAAGTCCCATCTGAAGTTTCTGCCTCGAATTCGGACAGCTTCGCTTGCAGGTTCTTCTCATACGTCTCTGCAATTGTCTGCGCCTTCTTATCAACATAAGTCCCATCTGGTCTTGTGTGGGTCTTCAGGAAAACTTCACCAATACTAACTGGTTAAGCCAACTGTTCTTCCTAAAAATGTAACAAAAAGAAACAGTCAAGTCAAAAATATAAACTTATAAAAGCAGTAGTTAGAGGAATGTAAATTACCATTTCTTGGTGGATTTGTTGAAAAGACTTTTGACCTGTGAAGTTCTTGTGAGGACCAAGACCGCCACGGTCAGAATTCCGAGCAGCAGATGTGGTCTGACTCCTATGTATAGCACCATCAGTGTCCCAGTAGGTGCACATTTCAGTCCAAAGAGTCTCGCTGATCCAGGTAGGTCGCACACCAAGTGTGTGAGCTTTGCTGACCATATCTTTCATCCTCCTCTTACAAATCGCCTCAAAATGTCTTTGTACTGTCCCTGTTAATATGGGATCCCATGTGTGCTCTTTCTACAATACAAGACGCGATCGATGTTAGTAAAGAGAAGAGGAAAAATAGTACATATAAATGTAACAGAGAAGAGATACTTACCGCAAATTCTATGAAGTATCGCTCTGCTCGCTGTGGAGGCACACAACTCCAACTGTAGTATGCATCATCAAATTTGTTTGTGAAGATCTTTGTAATCTTCCGGACCAAAACAGACTTGTCACGACCAAATCTACACACATAGAGAAAACAAGCAGAGTAAGTTATGAAACTAACAAGCAGAATCAGAAGAAAAAAAAGAAAACGTTAAACTATGAAAGCTAGGAAAAAGAAAAAGCTTTAAACTATACAAATGAAATCTCCGACAAGCAAGGTGAACGTAAACCTTAAACTAATCACAAAAGCAAGAATTAAAGTTGCTTTTCACATTACAACTAATATTTGTTAAATTATTATAGTTATCGTGAAGAAAATAAATCTATATTGTGGTTTTCTATTTGCAAAAAAAAAACGAAAAACTGGTCTTTTAGGTTCAAGATGATCACAGTTGAGTTGGCGATAGCCGATAAGTCATTACAATTCACAGTCCTATCAAACAATCAAACACCTTCCAATAATAATCTGAATATAAGAAACAAAGATTATCAAAAGACTATTTAATTTTTGAGATCAAAGCAATCAAGCAACTTCCATTTGACACCATTTAAGCTAACATCGATCATTTGACACAATAAAAAACAGTTGCAAACCATTTGATACAATTTACACCTTCTATAGAAATAGAAATTTAAACCTGTGACTAAAACAAAAAGCTTTAACATTTAGAAAACTTACCACGTGGTATCTGGTGGCTGAGGTTTTTTTGGAGAGAGGACAGTTGTCCACTGATGCCGATTTGGCGTCCGTAGCAGCGTCTCAAGATAGCGGAGTTGGTCTTCCTGGAGATTGGGTTCAATATATGCATCGTCGTCAATCTCGTCTTCCAAATCGTCGTTGGAATGTTGAGCTTGAGACGCCTGATTACTTTGTGCTTCAGAGTTGTGCATCGGAGTATTCGGATTGGAAGAGCTTTGCCGTTGAGGTTGAGGGTGTGGAGAGGTTTGTGGTTGAGACATCTGACCTGCAAACATGATAAAAAAAAGATTGAACCGCAAACCACAAAATCCATAGAAACACTAAAAATGAAGAACTCGGATATGATTAAGCAAAAATCATCTAGCATAAAGTGAAAATATCAGTTTTTGCCAGCAAAACTTCAATCTCAGTTTCTCATATAAAGAGCGACAATTTGGTAACTTTCAGAAAACTCATCTCAGGTTAACTTGAAACAAAGAAACGAAGAGCTTACCTTGAAGATTCGAAGAGGGACGCGTGGAGTTGTTTTTGAAAAGCTGGATTGGCGGTGGAAAGTGGCGGACGTGCAGCTGAGTTTGGGTGAGAGGNGTTCAGCCAAAGCCGTCCACGTGGCAATGACCTTAGACGCGGCTTACCTCCGTGGCTCAATGGCCGTGATTCTCTCCGTCCTCCAACACTCTTCTTGCCCTCAAAACATCGTTTTCCACTTAGTCACTTCAAAACAAAACCACCGACTCCAAAACTACGTCGTCTCCTCTTTCCCTTACTTGAAATTCCGGATTTACCCTCACGACGTAGCCGCCATCTCCGGCCTCATCTCCACCTCCATCCGCTCAGCACTCGACTCCCCGCTAAACTACGCAAGAAACTACCTCGCAGAGATCCTCCCAACGTGCCTCTCACGTGTCGTATACCTCGACTCAGATCTCATACTCGTCGACGACATCTCCAAGCTCTTCGCCACTCACATCCCGAGCGACGTTGTTTTAGCCGCGCCTGAGTACTGCAACGCAAACTTCACCACTTACTTCACACCGACTTTCTGGTCGAACCCTTCTCTCTCCATCACACTCTCCATCAACCGCCGCCGTCCACCGTGTTACTTCAACACAGGAGTGATGGTCATCGAGTTAAAGAAATGGAGAGAAGGAGAATACACAAGGAAGATCATTGAGTGGATGGAGTTACAAAAGAGGATTAGAATCTACGAGTTAGGCTCTCTTCCGCCGTTTTTACTTGTCTTCGCTGGAAACATAGCTCCGGTGGATCACCGGTGGAACCAACACGGCTTAGGAGGAGACAACTTCAGAGGATTGTGCCGAGATTTGCATCCAGGTCCAGTGAGTTTGTTGCATTGGAGTGGGAAAGGAAAGCCTTGGGTAAGGTTAGACGATGGTCGACCTTGTCCACTCGATGCGCTTTGGGTCCCGTATGATCTGTTAGAGCCACGGTTCGACATCATCGATAGTTAGATTTAGAAGACGTTCCTTTTCTTTTTATAAAATAGTAAAATACATATTTTTGACTGGATATGTGAAATAGGAAGAGTACTGATACAGTAATATATCTGAATAAAGTAATAGTAGGAAGGCTAGTCGAATGTGTAATTAGTTAGGTGATGGTATTGATTAATACTCTCGTAAATCATTGCCTGCCTCTAGCACAATAAACTCGGTAATAAGTAATTGTGAATATATATAGCTACCACATGTACCATGGCGAACCTAAGGATGTAATAACAAATAAGAATATACAAGAGCTTTTCTGATTGTGTTTTTTCATTATACCGTTTTTTTTTACTGTTGAAGTTACATTTTTCATCTCTTCCATGATTAATTTTAGTATGAAAAACCTAATATAAAATTTCAAGATCCAGGCTTCTAAAGAATGCATGGGTAAAGCAATTACCTTAATTTAATAATACTTATCACAATATTTATATTTTACACACTCGACTTAAGTACACGGTAACAAATATTTCGTATTTTATTTTCTACTAGTCCTCGGATGAAACGTTCAAATGCAGCGTCACTCAAGATTTTTCTTGTTTTGTTTTTTTTATAAGTTGATGGCCTGTTTAATTTGATTCAAATCTTTATAAATCGAGGGTGTAAAATACAAACATAATGATGAGTATGATTAATTATTAAATCAGCTAAACAAAATTGTTTTGTTAGTATGTTTTTCTATAAAGCTGAAACTATATATGTGTATATCTATAAATAATTGGTATGGAATTTTTTTTGTATATATATAATTATTAGCTAAAGTTGTGATTCATCTTCGATAGCCTAAAATGACAACTTACAGCGCATTGAATTGTATTTTGTTTATTGTGTAAATAAAATTAGATTTTGATAGTTAATTCTTTTATATAACTCGCATAAGTCATGCAGAAGAAAATGATTTAGTACAATTATTGAATATGATTTGGCAGCTACTGATTATACGACGATATTGTCATGGTAGTTGCATTTTTCTGATCGATTTCCATATATTTGAGCTGTCTAGTCAATAATACCATAATATTTCGATTGGATCATTGTACTTAATGTTCATATAGTACAAATAATATCGAGTAATTTTACGTGTAAACTGAATTAAACTCGCCGGCCAACCTTGCGAGGTTGTCGTGTAGTTAATCATTACACATATAAAGTCAACAAGTCAGCGCGTTGTCGACTACTAGTTGTGATTAAACAAGGAAACTACATTGGCGACCTAAATAAGTCTTAGTCTATATTTGAGTTCTATTTCTGTAACCCAATAATGTACAAAGGAATATTAGGTTTGGATCGTCTATTTAGAGTAAACAGAATTCACGTAGACTTATAGGTTGCTGTGATTAGAACTCACGTAGACTTATACTACATAATAAGATTTTTACGCGATTTATAAACGTATCTTATATAATAGATGCGTAAAGGTATGGACATAAATGTATCTATGTCATATACAAGTGCGATTATGAGATTAAAAAGTAATTGAATGATTAATAAGCACATGCGAACTACAAAATATTTGTTTACGTCATATTGCCACAAGTATAAATTTATGCGCTTTGGGTCAATTTCAACGGGGATTACGTCTAGATCTCTACGGGTTATTATATAATAATGTAGTTTACCAATGAACATGCATGTTATTTAGATTCTTTTCCTCAGGTCAACTCAGAAATTTAATATAACATGTACATGAGCTGTAGATAGTGTTAAATATCATGCTAATAAATCGGAAAATGTTATTTTAGTACTCAATTTTCACATAATAACAAAATATATTTCCAAGTTTTATTTTTGGCACTTTGTGGAAGTTGGGTATTAAGAAAAGACGGGGGAAACCAATCTTTTGTGGTCTAGCGGTTGAGTGCCTATATGGGTCTCAGGTTGCGGGTTCGAGGTTGGTCACCGGGGAAATTTACATAGCGATTATTCGGGCTTTCAGGAAACACACTGGATGCTAGACTCCTTGAGTCCGACAGGGATGGACTTCAGGCTTCGGTGCTAGTTGGGTCCTAAGGATCCGGATACCTGAATTATCCACAAAAAAAAAAAAAAAAAAGAAGACGGGGGAAACAAAAAACTTAAAACCTTGAGTTATATATATGCGGTCTCGTTTCCCATTTTGAAAATAGAGGTTTTTGTATTCTCACATATTAAAATATTAGTAAAATAATACTTTTCTTTTTCTTTAAAATTTCCTTTCCCACCACGTTTTTGCACTCTCCTCTCAATATATTTTTCCCTATCCCAAATGTGTATCTTTGTTAATGTTACAATTCGTGCATGAAATTGTTAGACAATATGTTGATGTTATCACTATATTATAGTATGTATCTCGGATTTCAAAATTAACATACAATTAATGAAGTCTATTCTATAAGATCTGTCAGTTAAAAAAAAACAGATATCTTACACGTGTAAAACGCTTAGAAAGTCAAGTTTGCACATTACATAAGATATGAGTGGCATATTTTATTTAGGCTTCTGAACAATATGCCAAAGAATCAGCCTAACTAACTCTGACGAGACTTATCGGGTCGCAATAAAATTTGGCAGATGAAGATTATTTTGCACTTCCTTTTCTCTTTGTCAAAATCGCACCGACGCTTTTTTTTTTTTTTTGCTAGTTATCGTGCACGACCCAACAAAGAACTTAGCGCGTAAAGAAACGAACCTTAAATTTGAGTGCAAGCTTCGGTATACGAGATGGCCATATAACAGCCCATTGGATATTTTCAATAAGCCCACGAAGCCTATCTATAGCTGATTGGCTTGCAACCACATAGACCCTCTAATAATAGTTTTACAAACAAATCCCATCCGCAGCCATTAAGTTCGTTAATGATTAAACTAGTCTATACATTTTAGGATATGAAGCACGTGAAAGAAACGCGTTATCTGTGCGCGTAGGGCAATGAGTAATGTTTTAGTGGGACCCGATGTATACTACTACTGAGAGAGGCAAATGAGAAACGAGGAGTCGAGGACATCCAACAGCCTCATATGGGCTCCATATTGTTGGGCCGAATGAACGTTTTGCGTTGTATTTACTTTCTTTTGGATTTTATTTTATATATTTACTAGATTATGATCCGCGTTTACGCGGATTTATAATAACAAAATTTTAAATCCATTAAAATATATATTTTTTTAAATAGAAAACAAAATCGAATCACTACTTAAAAATATATATATATTAAAAACACAAAATCGAAATCTAAGAGTTATTTATTTATTTTAATTCTCATATGGTTTTAATTAAAATATTCAAAACACAGAATCTGTTGCGGATCCTAAGCAACATTAACCCTATTTTTTTTGTAGTTCACACACTTTATCAACTACCTTTTTCTGTTCTACTGCGTTAAAAACTTGGATATGCAATTCGAGTAATTCAAGTATGTTAACGATCTGTCCATTAACTCTATCCAAGCAAACAAAGTCTTTTTTTCTCTTAAATTGATTAAAAAAATCGGATCACTACTTAAAAAAAATATATTAAAACACACAAAATCGAAACCTAAGAGTTAATTATTTATTTTAATTCTCATATGTTTTCGAAACCTAAGAGATATTTATTTATTTTAATTCTCATATGTTTTCAATTAAAATATGCAAAACACAAAATCTGTTGCGAATCCTAAACAACACTAACCCTACTTCTTTTGTAGTTCACATACTTTATCAACTATCTTTTTTTCTATTCTGCTGCGTTAAAAACTTGGATATGCAATTGGAGCCATTCAAGTATGTTAACGATCTCCCCATTAACTCTTTCCAAGCAAACAAAGTTTTTCTTTCTCTTTATAGTCATCTCCCGTATATGATCTCGATCTCTCTATTCTCTAGAGAAGTTATGCTTCTCAAAACTCGCGTCAAAAACCTCTTATTTACTTTTTTATTTTCCTTTTTAAAATTCTAATAGATCTTTTTGTTTTATTTTCCTTTTTTATTCTAATAGATCCTTTTTTAGATATTATCTTTTATTTTATTTTATTTTTAACTATGACACGTGTCAAAATCTGATTGATTAACTTGACACGTGTCGCGATCATGCGAATTATTAACTTTGACGCATCTTACTTTATATAATAAGATATGTATATAGAAAGATAATAATAGAATGATTTTTGGGATTCTTTTTTTTTGTTTTTTTTTTAAAGTTGATTTTATAGATTCTATTTAGTGCCTTTCATTTTACAAGATTATTTTATGGAAAATTTTTGGAAAACAAAATTATAAATTAAAGCATAACTGAACTTCTATTGATTATAAAAAATATTAAATATGTGGTTTTTTTACAATATATAAAATATTTATCGCGGTTCAGATAAATCGAAGATATCAAAGATGTGGGTATGTTATCTATTTATTATATTATACTCCCTCTGTTTCTTAAAAAGTGTCATTTTGCCTCTTGATTTTTGTTTCACAAAGAGTGTCGCTTTATATTTTCAATGCAATTTTTTAAACTAATCTCAGTTTTATCCCTACTATTTTAACCTATTAATTAGAGAGAGAAACTGATTTTGTGTATTAATAAAAGACATAAAAGAGATTTACAAGTTTTTCTTAATTTGTGTGAAAAATGTCACAATGACACTTTTTTTTTAAACAGAGGGAGTATATCATAAGTCTTGAAGAATTTAATAAGTAATGTACATAAAATTATTGAAAAAGGGAAAACAGAACACTAAATCAATTTTTTTTTAAAAACATAATTAATAAAAATAATTTTCTTTTAATTAGTATCAAAACCCTAAAAATTATTTTATTAGGAATGGAACGAGTATAATTTCATTGCTTTAACCGCCAACCTTTTTAGATTAATTCTATTATTTTCTTTTTTTTAACAAATCCAAACAAATTTCTGGTTTCTCTCTGGTTTATGGGTTAGGTAAACTCTGTTTTTATTACCTATAATAACACATACATTGAATAAAACAAAGAGTTAAATTGTTTGTACTGCAACTTGTGAGAGGAAAAAACTATAGTGATTAGGCAGAAAATTGGTTTCGTGTGGCTATGCGAAGAATATTTAGTTTTATAATTAAGAAAACAGAAAAACATTTATTGAAAAAAACAATAATGTATCAAATTAATGGTGAATAATTTTGCATCAATGTACTGGTGAATAGTCTTGCATCAAACTAATTTGCTGAGTCTCAAAATTAGAAATGTGTTCACCTGTAGGAATTTTACAATTGTTCAGCTAGGTAAGACGATTCCTACAGTTATTCTAATGGATAGAGATCCATTGTAAGTATATCGTTTTATATCAAGATTTTCCACTGGCGTGTCACTTAATCATTTGTTTCCTATTACTATCTATGTTAACAAACATAATATCTCTACAATATTATGAAGAGGTTATGAGCTAGAGTTTATTGCTAATGGGAAAATGGCAATTGATTTCTATGAGAATTGGAATAATACCTACAGTGATGCTGGATTGGTTATTGCTGTTCTGAGTGACTGGCGTATACATGATAATGGTTAGCTCAATATCTATGATATTTAGTATCTACATACTTTTGTATAATACAATATGTTCCTAAATGTGTGGTTAATTTTCTAATGTGTTTTAGCTATTAAAGATGACGGTGGAATCTCTAGGCTTTGGTTTGAACTTGAAATTGATGAAGTTGATGAAATGAGGGACTTAATGTAAGAATAATTTTAATTTTAACCCGG
>JAHZTW010000002.1:113158914-113169006 GCA_020283515.1 Alliaria petiolata | reverse complement strand
CTGTTCTTGAAACGCTCGAGCCTGCGTTCGTTTTTAGGCGTTATGCGATCGTAAATGCGGTTGTAGTACTCGAGGCCACCGCAGAGAAGGAGATCTTCTGGCTCTTGAACGGAGAAGGAGAGCTTGGAGAATGTTGAGAAAGGGATCTGCTCGAGCATGTTCCACTCCGGCTGGATATCGACGGACGATTTGAACGCGGCGGCTTCACGGCGCTGGTGGTGGATGTTGTTTCTGTTGAGATTGTAGAGACGATCACGGCGAGCTCGATCCTTCTCCGCATCACGCTTCTTCGCTTCCACTTCCTCGTCTCGCCGCTGGGGAAGCTGATTCCGATTGTGGTGAGGATTGAAACGCCATTTAGGCCCGAATCTGGGACGCGGCGGAGGCTTACCGTCGACGAGACGGAAAGCTGCGTCTTCGTCTGGGTTTCCACCGGAGGAAGTGAGACCGAATCCTTCGTCGATGGCAAAGGCGGAGAAATCGAAAACTGCAGACGGATCGGATTTGGATCCGGCGTGAGGACGAGCGGAGGGGTTAGAGAGATTGCGAGTCCAATCAGCTACACGGCCGAGCTTCTCCGAGCGGGAGAAGGAGGCGAAGGGAACATTCGGGAGAAGGTTTGCGGCGGCGACGCTGGTTGAGGAGGCGGAGGAAGAGACGTCGGAAGCGTCTGGAGGACCCCAACCATCGGAATTGAAAGGTACGGTGCAGACTTCGAAAGCTTCGACTACCATTGTTGAGAAGATAGTGTAGTTGCAGCTGTGTCTGTGGGAAAAGCGGAAACCCTAGAATTTAGGCACGACGGAGAGAAAACGTATTTGTTTATTTGGTCCGTTTTTTTTTTTTTTTTTGTTCTTTATCATTGCTCCTAGGGGTGGGCATTTCGGTTTAATTTCGGGTTCGGTTCAGATTCGGTTCGGTTTGGTTAATTTGGATCTTCTAAAATTCTAACTGAATTCAACCAAAGTTAATTCGGTTTGGTTTGAGTTCGGTTCGGTTTGAATGTAGTTCGGTTTGGGTTAGTTAATTCAGTTTAGTTTAGATTTTTTTCTCTTAATAATATTTTTTAATATTATTGAACAAAACATGTTGCTATATTTTTTTCCATTAAGAGACTAAGGGCAACCCCAATGGTAACACTCAAAGGAGGTGTCTTAATAATAAAATAATACTAATATTTCGGTGCTTTTTGTTTAAGACACTTAAAATAAGGTGTCTAATATTAGACACTAGTCTTATATTTAAGACACTCAAATTAATTTTTTATTCACTTATATTCATAAGACACTTGGTTTAGATCCCCTAAGTTGTGCATTAAGGTTGATCTAAGAACACTTAATTTGTGACACTTAACAATAGAAAAAAAATTGAGAAAACTCTTCATTTCGAGTTTCCACTCATGCTAATTTATTATAGCTGTTTGATAAAGTTTTATATCACGAGCAAGAAAATCAGATGGAAAAATAGGATAAATAATTTTTGGTTTTTTATGAAATTTAGCCGTTTAGGTGTAATCATGAGATTTTAGATTTTTCTTTTTAGTTTTGAGAACCGATGAGTTCTTAAATAATAGGATTAAAAATAATTAATATCATGATATTATTAATTAAATAAACACATTGGTTATAAACCGAACCGAACCATTCGGGTTGACAAAAAATCTAACCGAAATGTTTTAGTATAGACTTTGGTTTGATTTGTACCAACTAAAATAAAGGTGTAGATGGACAAGAAGGTCTTAAAAACATCTTTTATTTCTAATTTTCCCCATCTATTTAAGTAAATTACCCGATTTTTTTTTCCGACTAACAATTTGCATTGATTTTAAAAAGTGATTACAAAAACATTAAACATTGTACAAAATTACTGCAACATAAACTATTACATACGTACAGTGAATAAAATACAACAAAAGAAAAGTAGTTTTTTACTCGTAACCGATAAAAAACTAATAATCTGATAAATTATTTCGATCATAACTAATAATCTGATAAATTATTTCGATCATAACTAATATTAGCCGATGGACTGGACTGCAGTCCTAATTATATATTCGAAGGCCAGGCCCATTTAATAAGGAATCCCAACAGGCCATGTTTAGCCGGTTTGATCCGGTTAAGCTAGATTTCGACGGCTAAACTTGTTTACCCCCATACTTTGTCGGGAAAAGGTCTTTTTCCACCTGAACAAATTACGCGATGCCTTTTCCTACCCAAACAAAGACTCGATGCCTTTTCCCACCTAAACGCTTTAAAAATTAAAAAATCCAACTCATACTCCGACTTTGGTGCGTAAAACAAAGTTGACCGTCACAAAGGTTAGTCAACCGTTAAGTTTGCTGACTCAGCTCGTACACGTGGCATTAAAAATCAAAAACAAAAATCAAAAAAATCATAAAAATCGAAAATAAAATTTAAAAATCAAGAAAAAAAATTTAAATAAAATAAAATAAAATAATATAATTTATAAAAGGGAAATTGGCAAAATACTCTAATTAAGATTTAAAATTTGAAAAGGCCTTGGTTTTTTTATTTTTTGGTAATTACACTTATTGATATATAATAAGACTATTTTGATCAGATTTTAATTAGAAGATTCATAAATAAAAAGTCACCTTCAAAAATCGAAAATTATAAATATTAATCAGATTTTCATAAACGAAGAGACGGTTGTAGAAGAAAGCAAGGTTCATATTCGTCAATCTAATGTCGTTGATCGGTAGAAGTCAAGTCAAAAAGCCTTCAACAAGACCATATGTTATGAATTGACTAAATGACTATATTGTCCCGATTCTACAACCGTCTCTTCGTTTATGAAAATCTGATTTTTCGTATGTCGTTCGATTAACGTTAAAATTATTTAATAAAAATAAAAAATAAATGTTTTAGAATCGAATGATATCTATTGAGATTTTATTTTATTTGTAAATAATAAATCTTAGTTTTAAATTTATCTAAAACATATTCTATTAAAATATATATTTTTGGCCGACATAACGCAAAAACTTACGATATCGTCTTCTACTTGTAGTTCAACCATTATTTTCTCTCCTTTTCACCATTTCTTTTTAGTTTCGCAGCAATTGCAAGGACTTTTTCAAATTTTAAATCTTAATTAGAGTATTTTGCCAATTATCCTTTTATAAATTATATATTTTTTTATATTTAAATTTTATTTTTTTTTATTTTTAAATTTTGTTTTCGATTTTTCGATTTTTCGATTTTTATGATTTTTATGATTTTTATTTTATTTTTAATGTCACGTCATCGTTTTAATGCCACGTGTGCGAGCTGAGTCAGCAATTTTAACGGTTGACTAACCTTTGTGACGGTCAACTTTGTTTTATGCACAAAAGTCGGAGTATGGGTTGGATTTTTGAATTTTTAAATCGTTTAGGTGGGAAAAGACACCGAATCTTTGTTTGAGTAGGAAAAGACACCGCGCAGTTTGTTCAGGTGGGAAAAGACCCTTTTCCCCATACTTTGTCACCGGGTTTGCTGTCTATCTGATGATGAAGCTCGATTTCAAAGACGTGGTGTCAGCACGCAAGGTGTTCGACGAAATTCCTGAGAGAAACGTAATCATCATTGATGTTATAATCAGAAGCTATGTGAAACACGGGCTTTACCGTGAAGGTATTCAAGTGTTTGGGAAGACGTGTGGCTATAATGTTAAACCCGATCATTACACTTTCCCGTGTGTTCTAAAGGCCNTTTCTACTTGAATCTTTTAAATTTAATACAATTTCACATTAAAAATCTAAACTATATAAATTGGATTCATAGTTAAGCAAAAAAACAGTAAATATGTGTCGTAAATAAATTGTAGTATTTTTTTTTAAAACGAAAATAAGTTCTAGTTTATTATACAAAAAAGTTTAAAAAATTGTTGTTTTATTTATAATTTGGTTTTCTTTCTTATATAATTTTTAATAAATACATGTAGTTAGTTTAAATAAAATTATGAATTATAAATGTAATATTTTAACTATAAGCTACTTTCAAAATATGGCTCACAAATACAAAAAAAAAACTTTAATAATTTATAAAGTGTATAATATAATAAAACCGTTCAAAAACTATACATGATATATTTTATAATATTATTTTATCATTTTTAGTGTCTATAAATTATTGACTCCGGTAGAAATGTTTTCTAACTCCGCCACTGCTCGTGGTTATAGTTTTAAGGTTTCTTTGATCACAAGCTTCAAGTACAGAAGCTTGTTGACATCTTCTTCCTCGATTCTCTCCTTTATTTGATTCCAATGCAAGGACACATCTAGTCTTGAGCTTTTTTCAGCACCTGTTGGTTTCTAACAAGCTCTGGCGACATTGCCCAAGTCATGGTGATGGCACTTGTGTCAACTCCAGCAAGATATATATTCTACGTCAACAAAGACACAAAATGGTTAAGGACATAGTTAGACTCAAGATTTGTTAAAGAATTTTCCATCGATTAGCATTAAAAAAAAAAACTAACCTAACGTATACATTGCATAAATCATTCCATTCATTTTATTGATTTTAAGATAAAAACCCATGAACTTTAACATGCTATATAAGAACATGAAATTCGATCGAGGAAGTGTTAAGAAAGATATATCACATTGATAAAAGTATTAAAAAAAAAGAACTATATATTGTAAGATGTAAGATACTTTTGAGATAGAAGTCTAGACTTTTTGACAAAAACTATGAAATAAATTGCTGCAAAATTGCGGAATCCTGATTTTTAGTCGCGAATTCACGTTTTGATCTAAAAACAATGGAATGACATTTTGATGCCAGAGAAATATAGTTGTGCTTCGACACCAAAATTAATTACAAAACTGTGTGTGGCGCAAATATGATGGATTTTTGTTTTGATGTTGAATTGGAGAATCATGTTTACATGCCAAAATGTAAAATTTTTGTTGGAAAATTTTGTTTGAAAAATGTATATTATTAGAATAAAGTTATTATAATTATCAATAAAATTTGATTATAAGACAAAATTGAGCTACTCCCTTTTTGTTTCTTTAGGTCGATATTGTGTCAACTAGATGTGACGTTCCATTTTATTTTGATTATAATTAATAAAATTACCTTAGGATATTAGTGATAATTACATGACTACGAGAAATCACATTACCATCATCACAATGATTTTGTACATCGATCATCATATTCCTATGCAAGAGTTTTTTTAAATCAACTTTTCAGTTCGACTTCAAATATGTGAATCTTTCATTGCTAATCGAAGACCCAATTAGAGAATTTTTGTTTTTTTTGTTTTTTAAATAAGCATAACACAAACAAGAGTCGGAAACTGAATACAATTTTACAAAAACACTCAAATGACACACAGTTCAAACGTACAATTAAAAAACGGTAAGCGTTCCTAGGCATCACATGCCGTGCCTCTCCAAAAGACGTTCGCATTCTTCGGCGACTCTCGACAGCGATTCGTATGCCGCACCACCGTCGCAACTCAACGATTTCTCCGCCGTATCCCTCAGCTTCTTCACCTTCTTTCTCATCTCGCAACCTTCCTCCTCCACCATAATACTTCTCACCAACGCCTCGATCTCCACCCTCAGAATCACTCCCTCCGACGGCAATTTTTTAGATCGGACGGCGATTCCGAGCTCCTCATTGAGCAGCGTCGCGTTCGTCATCTGCTCTGCAAAAAGCGGCCAAGCGATCATCGGAACGCCGCTTACAACGCTCTCGAGAATCGAGTTCCAGCCGCAGTGAGTCAGAAACCCACCAACGGCTTGGTGGGCCAGGATCTCGGCTTGAGGGGCCCACGAAGGGACCACGAGGCCTCTCTCGAGAGTCCGGCTAACGAACCCTTCCGGTAGATAATCGGATGCACCGTCTTGTATCTCGCCACTGTTAACCGAGAAATACTCGCTGCAAGCCGTACCGTCTACCGGCGGTCGGACCACCCAAACGAACCGTTGCTGGCTTAGCTCGAGCCCCCAAGCCAATTCGGTTAGCTGTTTAGCCGAGAGAGAGCCGCCGCTTCCGAATGAGATGTAAAGCACCGACTCGTCCGGTTGTTTGTTTNTGCCAACAACTCTGTTTTTCCCCTGTTTCTCTCTATCACTCCCATCACCGTACGGTGACCCAGCCCTCGGCGACAGACCAATCAGGGATCGATTCACTAACCAGACTATCAAATCTCACCACCGGAGAATCCAACGGTTGATAATGCGTGTGTGAATCCGATGAGACAGATTCCCAATCAGGAAATCCGAAAGGGCATCTCGGAGACGACGACAACTCTTCTTCTTCTTCCATCACCTTCACAAAGAATCCTTCTCGTTGACCACCGTCTTCGCAATCAACGGCTACGAACGAATGGTTTAAAAGCATCTCAGCCGTCCATCTTTTCTCGGGATCTTTCACGAAACACTTCGACAAAAAGTCTTTTCCTTCTTCCGACAACTCCTCTGGAATCTTCGGCAACTCGTCGCCAACACCGATGCGTATCAAAAGCGACATGAAGTTCGACCCTTCATTAAAACTCCAAGCCGTTTTGCCGCTAAACATCTCAACTACGGCGCATCCTAACGCCCACACGTCAGCCGCTGATCCATACTCGTTCTCGTTAACGGATTCCGGCGCCATATATAACGGCGTCCCTATAATCTCCACGCCTTCTTTCGATCCGTAAATCCTCCTCGCCAAACCGAAATCCGCAATCTTAACGGAGCCGTCGCCGAATAACAGAATATTCCCGAGTTTTATATCGCAGTGAGCGAACCCGTTCGAGTGGATGTGACGTAATCCTCTGAGCACGGATCCTGTGTGGCGGCGCACGGTTGATTCCGGTAAACCCTCGCCGTTTAGCTTCTTCAGTTGAGTCGCTAAGCTTCCCCTCGAAGCGTACTCCAAAAGCAAGTTATGCAACTTCTCGCCTCCCTCCACCGTTTGATCCTCGCCGTAACACCGTACGATCTCAGGGCAATCGCCGAGTGAATCCAACACCGATTTCTCGTTCGCGATTGCGGCGGCGCCGTAAGAGTCCGCCGATTTGACGGCCATAAGAGCCGGTAATTCGACGATATTAGACGACGTCGCGACACTGACGGTGGAAAAAGTTCCGTATCCGATTGTTTCTCCACGAACCCACTCCATTGAAACAGAGAACTTGCGGAGAAAAAAAATTATCTGATTTTGATAGGGTTTCTGAGAGAATTGTGAAGAAAGATTTCCTTTTTTATAGATACGAACTTTGATTTAGGGTAAAAATTTCCTTTTTTTTTTTTAGGATTCAGTAGTGGAAAGATATGATTTGAAGTGTTTGGAAGATACAGAGCACGTAGCTCGTGACTGTTAATTGTGCCTTATGGCGCAACTTCTTCATTATATATATACTCGAATTTTTTTATATTTCTTTTTTTTAATAGTAATATTTATTTCCCAAAGTTTTGAGTAATTAATGCACGTGATGAGAGCGGATATTTGATATTTCCGACTTGGGTCGCTGAAAATTCAATTAAATAACAAAATATTCCTTTAATATTGGGGGGGGGGAAATAAATAATATCGTGCGACTTTGGTTTAAGTTACAAACTTACAATATTTGAGATCGAGAGATTTGATGGTCAATCTTTACTAATCTTAACCATCAATTAATTAACCAATCTACGACGATCAATATTTTTATATCAGAGCAGAGTCTGATCTTCTTTCAAGGGCCGTTGATAGTTTATTATAAAAATGCAAGTTGCGTTTGTAATGTTTTTTTTTGTGTCAAACCAAGAATCAAATTCTTCTCCATTTGATAACGTTTTAAAACATTTTTCTCCTTGTATTTTTGCCTTTCTTTTTTCAAAAGCACCGTTTTCCAATATACATAAATTAATTTGTGGATCAGTGATTAGAAAACAATGAAAGACTTAAAAAAATTGCCTATATTCTCATATCAGCTGCACATTGCATGTTTTATTTTCAAATACCATATAATGTGTCTCTATCAAAAAATGAAACTGATATTGATGGATGAAAAAAATGCTGAATACAATGAAGTTGTCACATGTGGATTGTACTATGGTTTATATTTTATATTGTCTTTTACCAATTCCAATAGCAATTCAACAGATTTTGATGCTTCGATATATGACTTTATCCGACAACTCTTCCAATCATTATTCTTCTTGCTACTATTAAACTTCTTGCTAATATTTTAATAGTCACAAACTACACGATATATCTAACTTTTATCGTAATAACATGCTTAATATAGAAGTTTTCACATCAACTTGCTTCGCCAGCCAAGTTTATATAAGCCGTAGTGGGTATGATTGCATATTTGCATGAGAATCATAGAAAAGTAATTCACTCTTATCATTGTTTTGACATATACTTTCATACCATCCTTTTTCGTTTATTGTTTCTATATTTTTTCGCAACTCATTCATAGACAATGGTCATGTTCTAAAAATCTTACTACTAGTGCAATTTTGTTACAATGATATGGGTATAAAATACGTTAAGATATTGTTGTAAACATTAGTCAATAAGACAATAACAATGATACTTTTATACCAACTAAATTAAATTTAGGTCTATAATTTCTTCAGGCCGAGAATCAAAGCAGAATAAGTCTTTTTCTCGATACCGATACCTGAATTCAGAATCTTTCTGATATACTTTTTTAGATGGCCATATAATACGTTGGTCATCGACGACTAGGATTTTTTTTTTTTTTTTGTCGTCAACTTTATGCTTTTTTTTTCATATTAATTTCATTACATAACTGATGTGATCCTAACCAGCACTAAAGACATAAAGTTTGGAACTGAGCTTGAACCTGATGGAACTAAAGAAATGGAGCTGGAACATGAACTGGAACCTGAAGAAAACAAGCTTGTAGCTGAGGAAACAACTCGTTGTGGAGTTATGCTAAAACCAAAAGGAAGAAGACATGAACCTAAACCTCCCTGGTTTATGATTCAAGCTATATAGTTGAGCTATATAGCCGAACTACATTGTCAAGCTATATAGTCAAACTACCTAACCAGCTACATTATCAAACTATATGTTTTAACAATTGGGTAAGTGTTGGGTTTATGCTCTTTTTCCCTTGTCAAGTTTTGTCCCATTGGGTTTTCTTGACAAGGTTTTTAATGAGGTATTCCCAGCACTTTCTAATGGCCCAATTGTTAAAATAGAAGCCCATTGTTGAAGCCCAAAAGAAAGAAAGAGCAAGTGGGCGTTTTTCAGCTGTTTTATTTATGGTTTTTGTTATTTTCAAGACTTGTTGCATGTTAAGTTTTTGTTTTCTCTTTATAATCCCTTGGAACCATTTCTGTAACTTTTTATCTACTTTCTTTTTATCAAACTCTTTGAAACTAGATCTCTGTTGTTGGTGTGTAATATCTAACAACGAAATTTCGAATTTCTTTTGTGTGTCATACCAAGAGAATTCGATCTGGTATATCAGAGGCCTTCCGCATCCTATGTGCGACCTTTCAATCCACATCCCTTGTCACTGGATCTTCACAGCTCCATTGCAGCAAGGCTTATCCCCTTTCTTAGCTTCAGATTGGCGAATCCTAGGAGAATCATTTCAAGTGGTATCAGAGCAAACAGTCTGCAAGTTAAGTTTTCAGTTCCTTTCACTTCTAATCTTTTCAAATTGTGTAGATCTGCTCATTTTCGAACTATAGGTTGCAGATTTGCTTCTGTGACTTTTTTTTAATTGTCTATGCACTGTCAGCAACCCATTTCGTCATTTTAAGCTGCTAGAGTTGTAGATCTATCCTTTTTAATCCATAAATCTGTGTTCTGCGTTTTTCTGGGCTTGTTGTGGCTTTTCATCTTCCAAAATTCGAACCAGAGTTATTTGTTGCAGAAAATCGTCTCTAATGCATCTGTTTAGTCTAGATAAATTTTTGGTTTAAGAGATTGTTTATGTAGAACTTTTTACTGGTGTTTTGTGTTTTCTATTGTAGGAAACATGTCTGGAAAGATGACTGAAGAAGAAGCAGAAAACAGCAACAATAAACTGTGAATTAAAGCTCTTACTGCTCAAATGAGGAAAATGATGGCAACAGAGATGGAGACTCTTAGGAAGGAATTTCGACAAGCCACAGAC
>JAHZTW010000002.1:113057706-113149355 GCA_020283515.1 Alliaria petiolata | reverse complement strand
TGTTTTTAATTTCAGGTCTTTATGTTCAGAAGAATCTCGGCCAGTTATGCATTTTTATTCTCTTCAATTTGTCTTGAACAGTTATTTACTTTGGATTTGTACTAGTTGCTTTGTGATGTAATCTGACTCTTATTATAGTACTAGTTGCTTTGTGATGTAATATGACTCTTGTTTATAAAAGAAACGTTACCAATTTGATTATATGTCTTGTGAAATTTTAATTGCAGTTCTAGTTCATTTAGTAAAAATTAACTATTGAAAGTAACACTAAAATATAGAAAACTGATGCTAGTTTAAATGACGCTAAAAAATAGAAAATTTAGCGTGATTTTTGTAAGTAATGCCAAAGACAGAAAACTTAGCGTGATTTTTGTAAATAATGCCAACAACTTTAACGTGATGCAGTGTTACGTCAGTTTAGTAAGTGACACCAAGTTTTTAGAGACGTTAACCAAAAAAAAACCGACTTTAAATCCCTTCCTTTTTGTAGTGACATTCATGCAGTAAATAACACTATTAATTTTTCTGATAATTAATTAAACAGAAAATAAGTGACTAATTAAGTGTAATAGATGTAGACGTCATATTAGCTTAAAACATTATACTGTTGATTAGAGCAGATCAACCATTTACTACTTGTTTTGTTCTGCCACACATAATCCAAAATAAATGTTTTTCTGACATAGATAAAAAAATATTGCGTTTAAAGGGAAATGATTTGAACTTTTATGGATATACTAATTATCCCTCTGTTTCAAATTAATTATCATTTTAATATTACTTTTTTCAAATTAGTTATCGTTTGGTGTTTTTAATTCAAAATTTTGACAAAAATTAGTAACTAATACTCATTCTATTTTATTTGAAAAAATGTTTAAGCTTTTTATACATAAATTAAGAAATTATTTAATTTTCTATTTTTTTATAAACTAAAACATCATTTATTATCTAGCTAAACAAAAAATCCACCAATAATAAAATAAATTTCAGAATGGTCACAAATCAAGAATATAAATGGACACAAAATCCACTAATTTTTTTTTGTAACTGAATATATATATATATATATATATATTTCAAGAACAAGTGATATTCCCTATTTTTAATTTGAAAAACAAAATTAGTTAAATATCATTAAAACTGAAATATTGTACTCCTTCCGTTTTTTATTAAGTGTTGAGCTTATTTTCTGTTTCAAAATAATTGTAGTTTTTATTTTTCAATGCAGATTTGTGACAAAATTTCTAGTTTTATCTCTATCTTTTTAATTTATTAATTATTCATATCAAATAAAATAATTAATTATGAGTAAAACATAAAAAAAAATAGAGGGAGTATTGAGTAAGTGAAACGGTAAACCACATGACCATAATTAATCGTTTATTGAAAGAAAAAAAAAGAAGCAACATTCAACTTGACGTAAGTGGATTCGGTTTTTTCAAAGCTAATAAATAGAGGTCCCTCTAAAGATAAGCATAATTCAAGGTTTCCGAATATTCCTTGGAATCCGTAATTGCATATCCCCAAATCAAACCCAAACTATTTCAAACATAATTTTATTGAACTACAGTCAATTTTAATAGAAAGATCGAATAAGGTTCGAGAACACTGCATGCATCCACGTCGTTGACTGACCTGATAAATCTAGAATTAGGTCGTAGTTCGCCAAACCCAAATTGGGGGCGGCTGGATGTTGAAACCAAGTGCATGAACATCAATTTAAACATGTTTTTTTTTTCTTTTCTAGTATTAGTATTAATGTTTAGTCAAAGGCCAACTTTTTTGTTGTTGTTTGTTGCTTTGGAAGTTTCCAAAACAAAAAAAAAACCTTCGCTAGACGACTAGTTACGATAAGAAGACTTAGTTCAGTTATCAATCAAACGAATATCTGAAAAAAAGAACTCACAAGATTGTATTGTTTTTTGGACTGTTCAAGGATAATGGGCTTGAATATAAAAGATGACCATTCTTAGCGAAAATGGCTTTAGCATTTTGATGTTACAATATTTATGTCTTTATTTATTTGGATGATATATTAATCTGAAAATAATGATGAAAAGGTTATAAAACTTAGAGCTGAGTACTAAATATCAAATTGTCTTCTATATAGGGGCCTAAATAGGTGAATTTACCAGCCCATCCCTGATTTGAGCTAGCCGGTTCACTAATTCTGAGGCCCAAAAAATAGTGAAAAACATGCAAATGTCTGTTTTTATATATAAAAAAAGAAAACTTGCAAATGTCATAAATTAAGTAATTGTTAAAGAGCCTTATATATGGCCGATGTTTCAAGATCCGAGAGTTACTTTTTAGCATGTTTATAGTTAACCTTGTCATCTTCTAAGTCTAGCCTCAAATTCTCAATGCAACGTTTTTCACGTATACAGTTCTATATAATGACTCTTTTGCTATCTCTGATTCAAACATGCACATTATATTATATCTGAATTCAGATTATCATACATAATACATCCACAGTAATAGCACAAACCACTCAGTTACATTGTGGCAGTTATTTATGATGATTTGATAAATATATGCCATATGTTATCAGAAGATATATACGCCATTCAGTCAGGTCCGGCCCAATGAAAAACTTGGCCCTGTGCTTAGTCCAAATTGTTTTAGAAACTTGCCTTATATTTAATACTCTCTGAAAATCAGACCCTATTTTGCAATGTTTTATAAAAAATGGACCTTAAAATCTAAAGAAATTTAGTTAAAAATTAAGTGGACCCAGTGCAAATGCACTCCTTGCACAGCCCAAGAACCGGGCCTGCATTCAGTTTCAAGAAAAAAGATATACTGTATACGCCATTTGAATATAATAATATATCATTATAGATAGCTTCGATTTTTTTTTTATGATGGAGGGAGGTATGGTAATATTGGTTGTGGGCTTAAAGGGCCTAGCTTTGTGAAATGGCTCTTTATTTGGGCTTTCCTTGTGAGACACTAATATATACAACTCTTTCTGGTCTAAGACCCCCAAGCTGACAAATAAAAAACCTGATTTTATTATACTGTATAAAATAGCTTCTTTTGACTTATGATGTCTGAGTTTGTCCATCTTCTATAATGAATGTAGTAGATTCAAATAACGAGAAATCTATAGAAAGACAAGACAAAGTCATTTAGGGATCAAATGGTTTGATATACATACAGCAATCCAATAATGAACAATACGCCTTTGTAGTATGATAACTGTAAAAAATAACAATTTATCCAAACAAGAAGAGTACTTACCATATAATTTTGCGCAGCTTATAGTAATCTTAACTATAATCTGTTGTATGAATATCATGTAAACTCAAATTAATATATACTCCCTTTATTTTTAAAAGGATGATGTTTTAGCTTTTTTCTTTGTTTTTAAAAGATTGATGTTTTAACTTTTAATTAATGCATTTTTTTAATTTTACAAAAAGCTTTATACCAATTGGAAAGAGAAAAGTAGTGTTAATATAAGAATAGAAAACAAAAAAGTAGTTAAAAAATAAAACAAAAACAATTATAAAAATATATCTTAATATGTGTGAAAATACTAAAACATCATACTTTAAAAAACAGAGGGAGTATAATTCATATTGACGAAAAAAAGAAGTCTTAGCTACAATAGTATAGACAATAAAATTTGAGCTCAACATAAAAAAATACTATATATGATAATTTAGTTTTTACACTACTTTTTTATTGTTTCAAAGAAAATGCGTTTTATATTTCAAAAATAATTGAAGATTCTTAATTAAAAAAGCGATATAAATTAATATATATTTTAGTATATGTGTGAAAATTATTGAAATATTATTTACGCTATTCCAAAAATATTCTTGTTAAACGTTGTCCCAAAAACTTTCTGTATGTAGAACGTTGTCTCGCAAAATCATACACCTATGCAACAAGAACGTTACTACAACAAGTACGATATGACTGACATATTCATTACCCACTTGTTGTTGCATTGGAACAAAACAAGTCAATTCAACACATAAAACACCTAATTACTATATGTCTAAAAGCTAAAACATGTCTCATTTGATCAGAGGCTAGAGTTTAAATTCATTAGCAATGATACTAATTAATAATACTATAATTAATTAAACACCTAACTATATGTCTAAAAGCTAAAACATGTCTCATTTAATCAGAGGCTAGAGTTTAAATTCATTAGCAATGATACTAATTAATAATACAATAATTAATTATTCTTTACGACCCAAAAGTCTTGAATTTTAAATTTTGATTAACTATCCCAAACATTATCGATACCCGGAAAGATTAAAAAAACGTTAAAATGAAAATACTCTCATAGTTTCATAATATTAAATTCCACTCCTCCCGAGAATATTTTTCCTCTTCATATTAATAAAAATAAAATACATTAGAAAAATCATCATCTAAGAATCTGTGCATTTCCAAGCATCTGGTGATGATCAGACCGCATCGTCCCACACCCTTTTCCTCCATATCCTCCACCAACACCTGCCGGTGCTGACGTCATTCCTCCGCCGTTAACCACCGCATGCTCCTCCAGCGTCTGCACCTGTTTCTTGAGAAACTTAACGTAATGGATAGCCTCATCGAGCATCGACGCCGTATCCATCTTGGTCCCACCGGGGACAAGCCTTTGAAGAATCCGAATCCGTTCGCTTATCCTCTCCCTTCGATGTCGAGCCGCCACGCTCTGTGGATCTTTAGAGATCCTCACGTTCTTTCTCTTCGGTGGCTTCACGGCTTCCGGATCAATATGTATCGGCTGCATCACGGCTATTCGAAAGATCATCTCTCGCATCGCCGCCATGTTCGTGTTATCGCCGCTTCCTCCTCTTTTGTCCGGGAGAAATGATGACGTGGAGGGGGCATACCGGAAATTTAAACCGGGTTGGTGGTGAGTGACGGTTGGGTCAAGTAATGGGAGATGATGGACATGGGAAGGGTTGAAGAAGAAAGGATGGGTGTTGGATTCAGAAAGCATCATGATGTTATGGGAATTAGGGTTAGGGTTTGGGTTAGAGAAGTGCTCAGGAAGCTTCTCCATTTGCTGCATCATCATGTTCATTAGTATGTCGGAGTTTTCCATTCTCTTCTTCTTTTAGTTTGGAATTTATAGGGTTTTACTTCTCTTTTTTTTTCTTTTGAGAGAGATATGGAGAAGCTGGTGAGATAAGGTATGGAGGAAGAAGGAGAAGGATCTGACAAAGCTTGAAGTTTTGTGTGTCTGAATAACAGAAGAGGTGTGGTGATGGAAGAGAGATGGAGAGTTATGTGTGAAAATGCAAAACTATTACTGCCAATCAGAGATTCAGCAATATAACAGGAAGTGAAGGATTTATATAGCAGTTTGTGACCCATCCTTATTCTCTAACTTATTATATTACATATAATATATAAGATATATGTATAAATTGTATATATTCACTGTGACAATAAGGATTGTTTCGTTTCTTCTTCTTTTTCACCCTTCTAAATTTTTACACACACAATGACACAAATATATGTATGTATATATACTAGCTAGCTAGCTGTTGAAAAATGTTTTCTTGCGCATGGCATTTTGTTTATCTATATATAGTATTTAGTTTAGGAGGTAACAAAGACATTATTTACAGTAAATTAAGTTTCAATACTATTTTTGTATAAATCAGTTGGTGTTATATATTGACTTTGTCCGAGATCATATAGCGACTCGATAGTATATCCAATAGCGCCAAACCAAAAACTTATTAAAAAAAAATAATCATTTAGCTGATGAATTGGAAATTTCGTGCATTTGCTATAAGAGTCATATTGACCGTCGATTCACATCCTTTGTCTAGATCGACGGTCCTGATCTTTTAATGAAGTACACGTGTCACAAATCGGTGGGATGTCTGACCCACGAGTCGTGAACAAGGTGCATGAAACCGCTCTCGCCATTCAGGCAGTGACCATGAATTTTCCTATTTCCACAATTATAATTTGTTCTTTTGTAAAACGTATTTTGTTTTTTCGATCGTTTAAAATAATTATTACTACTTTGAACTATGTATTATGGGAAAGAGAATAGTCCTCTAGTCTTTTCCTGTTTTTTGTAGATAATTTTTTTTTTGGGTGCAAATTGTATCTAAACTTTATACTATTATATATTTTTTTGTTTATAATTGTTAATTGCCCCCACATCCACATGAAATATGTCAGAAACCACTGAACCCATCTGTTTCGCCGGGATCTGTTCAGGCGACGGCTAAATATTACCTTTGAATTCAAATATTCTCATCTAATCGTATGATTTGGATCCAGTTTTCTCTAATAACTTAGATTTGATATAACTTTTTTTCAAATACAAATACGTGGATACAAATAAACCTCGTTATATATACAGCAGAATAAATTATGAAAGAATGTTATGGACAGTGGAGTAGATATAATAATCGAATCTCAGTTGGCGTCGAGCGTTGGTGTATGGCACGCTTATCAAAGCCGATCGGCAAGGATTTATTGCGATCTTCGTTAAATTCTTTTTCTCTCTCTCTCTTTTTTTTAACGTGATTATGACAATAAATAAATAGTAAATAGTAAGAATGATAAATTACCAGTGAATCATGCAGGAAGCACTTCAATAAACAATTTAATAAATGACTATTTCCTTAAAAATGCATAAGTCCAAAGACATCCAAGCTTCACTCTATCTTCAATCAAGATTAATGCCTGGCTTTATTTATATAAAATCACAATCTTTTTCCCTTTCACACATACTACTAGAAAATCACTTCTTTCTTACGTCACATTTAATACATTTTCACAGTTACATTTGTTTGTTTGTTAATTGAATTTAACGCTGATTTGTTCTTCTTCCCTATAATTAGACTAAAATAGACAGACACAGTAAGTTGCTTTGGACTTGGTTTTACCCTCTTTTGTTGACACTGAAACATGTAAGAAAAGCCAACGAAACGATGACGTTTCCCTGCCCTCACTTTTTCAATCAAGATTCAAGAAACCCTGCTTTGAAAATAACAAAAATAGATGCTATTTTCCCCTTTTTCACCTTTTTACTTCCACAAAGTCACTGTAAGAATTAAACACTCCTCCTTCCCACCGAATCTAAATTTCTTAACCAAGATTCGAAGTCTTGTTCGTACTGTTTTTTTATGTGTGGTTTGTCGAGGACTTTCATTTCGATTTTCTTTTTATTGATCCTGTTTTCTCAAAAGTGGTCATGTCATTCATTACGTTATCGATTGATAAATGCCGTTAAAATCGAGAGTGACATTTGCTTGGTTTTGAAAAAAAAAAAAAGAGAAAGTTAGAGCTGTCGAGATAATTTTGCTAAAATATTATGATTATTTTCTTGCAATTTTCTTATGTAATTATTCGTGGAGTCTCATCTGACTTATTTTTAAAAGGTTTAATGTTAATTTCTTTAACAAAAAAAAAGGTTTAATGTTAATTTTCGGAACTACATGTGACCGTCGGAGTACTTATTTTTTTGGGTACACACCAAAATGACTAGTTAGGGCTGTAAAGATTTTAAAATTTAGTTTTTTTTTTGTTTGAACTTTGATTTTATAATTAAGTTACAGCTTTTAAAGCCAACATATTTATTATTTTGGATCCAAGTCTTTCGTGAAATCTTTTAAAGTAGTTTCTAAGATCACTCAGAGTCCAAGTTATATGTTTTTCCTTCTTGTTTTATTGTGTGTTATCTAAAGCCAATAAACAGAGTGCTACTGTCGAGATAAATTTTCTAAAAGATTATGATTTTTCTGGTTCGGCATTTTCCTTATGTATTTATTCGTGGATATAAATGATTTGTAAAAATCATATTTGATGTGCTTTTATATGAAACCTCCAAAAACAAAATGAAACTTACAAAATATATTTGGTTTTAGTATAATGGTAACTAATTAGTTCTGACCCTTGTTTAGTCGGATGTATTTGTTTCAAAATGACATTGTCGTCGTATTATTTGGTTGAGTATGGACGCTCCATTAAAATAACAAACATTGGGATCTTACAAGCAAAATAGCATAAAATTCTAAATTTAGTTATTTTTAATATATTTTTTTTGAGCAAGGGTTATTATATTTTTAATAATTGAATAACAAAATTGGGGTAGGTTGCCTCCTAAGGCAAGGTAGTGATACAGCTGTGTTCATGTCCTAAGGCATCATCTATGCCCGTTGCTCCTTATTAACACCACACTTTATATCACATATGATAATCACGATTTCCGAAAAAATTAAAATACTCATAGTTCGAAAACGAATACTAAGTTATATCGCTAAAACCGTAAAAAATATACCACCGCCGATAATTTCTGATCATTATAATATCAATATTCTAATCGATCATTACAATAACCTTGATATTAGGTTTTATAGATCACTTTCTTATAGTAGTATCTTATCATTTCTTGAACAAGTGCTCTGAATTCTCCTGACACATTTCTATCTTTTTCCAATTATTATATTGTTCACATATAGGAAAATAAGATAAATATATTAATTTACTTTCTTCGCATTATCTTTTCTTCAATGCTCTTTTTTTTTTTTTAATTGTGTCTCTCCAACTCTCCTTTTATTCGGATAAATTCTCATGTTCTTTGTGACAGGATAAAGTTCATGCACCCCTCTTTAATTATTGCAATTATTGTTATATTTATATTACTGTATCTATTTCACTATATCTAGGGGGTTTCTTATAGAATTCACATTTTCTTCAACTTTCTAGACAACCTTCTGAAACAATACTCACCAGCTTTATCAATACATTACTGTCAACGTAACTACAATACTGGATTAATCCAACTAATTAAATTGAAAACAAATATATAAAAAAGAAAAGAAAAAAAGCTCAGAAAATATGCATGGAGAGGCAAACAAAAGTCAAAACCTAGAAGATGGGAGCGTCCGTAATCGGGAGAAATACAACTTACAACAATTTTAATATATGAAGGAACTAATGGGTGAGTGATTAAAGATTTGTTTCTGATAGAAAAATACAAACAATTTGTGCCAAATAAGGAAATATTATGGGATGAAGAAGAGTAGATCACGGATCCCTTTTATTGGATCTTCTCTCTTTTATTTGTTTGTTTCTTGTTTTGTAGTAGGTTTTTGGTATTTGGTACATTCTTTGACTCTCTTTTTTTAACACCCCAACCCATCCATGTCCCTTGTGCTATATTAAATGTACACAATTTATCTCTTTTCCGGTGCACCTCACAAGACATATGATAAATGTGTAATCTAGGATAATATATCTTTGTTTTTAGTATTGAATATACATCACTCTGGATAATTTGAAAGGTTCATACAAGATAGTTTTTGTACACGGAGGTCATGTAAAAATATCAAAGGTTATAAGTAAGTTATGCTGTGACGAATTCTTTCATTTTCTGTCAGTTCTTCAGACCATGATGCATCTCCCAATAATATTGCTAAGATTTAAGCGACTGTAAACAATGTGAGTTAACAATGTGAGTTAGAGAGAAAAATTCACCAATTCATCGATCTTATCGATGTTGTTGAAGATCCATAAAATATGTCGATATCTAGATGTGTTATATAAGAAATTTATTTAATTTAGTATACACAAGAAAAATATTTTTTTTTTGTCTTTACAAAATAGTAGATCAATAAATATATTGATCACTATTATAAATATTTCAATAGATAGCAAAAGTTAAAATTTAACTGATGGAATTCATATATTTTTAAGACAAAAAGCACTTCTTCTAATAATAATTGCAATTAGTAAAAAAAAATAGCAACAAAAAAGTTTCTTATTTATATAAGATATTCGACACGGTATATAACTGTCTGTGATACTAAAAAGTAAAAACCTACAGTATAATTTACTGAATAAATCGAAATGACTACTAAATAAAATACTGTTTATGTTCCCAAAAAAAAAAAACTGTCTGGAAAATAAATTCTCAGTAACATATAAATATTCAAAACTAAAGAAATGGGAAGGACCGACGGGCAACATCATTACATTAGCGAAAGGGTTAAGAACGAAATGGGCTTATATGACCCATTGAGAATACAGGCCTATAGCTTTTAAGTCCACTAGCAAATGGTCCTTCTGTATTCTGCTTATGTTGCATAACTTGCATCATAGCGGTGTGATTGGTAAGAAGTTTAACTGGCTTTTAATTTGTCTCATCCAATCATTTTGATAACCAAGAGATAATCTAGATTTTTACTACTCGACTAATCTCACATGGTGAATATAGCCATCGAGTAACTCACTCACCGAGTAATGGATCTAAAGTGTAACCCCATTTCGACTCTCTGAATAAAAATGATTAGATAATTCAACACTTAAATAAAATCGATCCATAGCCTAGATCCAATTCTTTTTATTATTATTATTCCTTATATAAATCTAGAAGTAAATGGAGAAGGTAAGAAAAGAAAAAAATTCAAGAAGCAATGAGTGAATTGACTAGACCGATTAGTCGGCAACTACTAGTCTCCAGTTGGAAACACCATTAAAATGTCAATACTTTGTTCTCTTAATTAATTAGTGTTTTACTGATTGTATTTTTAGTTTATAAAACATGAGAATTTAAAATTCTTTCAATGTTCTACATTCTTACGGGAACTTTCATCTTAGGGAATGATGTATTTTAGATGTTTTTATCTTTAAATAAAAATTACTCTTTGAGATTTTTATACCATGAAAAAACTCTGTTTTACCCCTTATTAATACATTAAATAAATTTCCTCTTTAATAAATACATTAGAACAAATAGAGTTTTTTTTTGTGCAAATAGATTAAATAGAGTTAAAACTGTATTTTTATTCAAAATTATGCATTGAAAATTTAAAACGACACTCTTTGTGAAAAGGAGGGAATATAGCTTAAAATAGATAGAAATATTATTACAAAAAGTTCTTTGATTGTTGTGACTGATCCCTATCTATGAACGATTGATGGGCTTAATTAACCGTTAAATCGAATGATTGCCATGTTTTTTTATATGTTGAGTGGATTAATCAGTATACCAACTATATGACATGATTATTTAAAATCAAATATGTTTTAGAGCCTCGAGCCATTTTTAGAACACGTTAAAATAAAGGGACTTGATATCACAAAAAAATGGTTGAGCTAGTGGTTGAGCCATGCTTCTTCTTGTGTACAACTAATGGTGATCTTCAAAATATTTGTGTTATAAATTGTTAGCATCTCTCTGTTTTTGGGTAACAAACGTGAGAGTATATCAAGAAATATTTCTGAAGAGTGAAGATTATAGTGAAGCTAATGTTAATACCTCGGCGGCTTTCATTTGTGAATGATATGAAAATTTGAGAAAATTCAGAGATTAGAAAACTTGTTGGATCAAAACGCCCCTATTCTACTAAGCTCTTGGACCAAACTTGTTGTTGCCACTTGCCCTCGCAGAGCAAGCAGTAGTCAAAAGTTTGTACTTTGTACATTTGTCTTATTTTTTTATTTAAACTCCGCATATAGCGATAGATTGCCATGTATATACAAGCCGAAAGAAACGACAACTATACATCATTTTATCTCTTTTCAACTTCTTAGAATCTATGAAAACTATGTCTGTTGGCTGTTGAAGACTAATTTAACAAAAAAAAAAAAAATCAAATTCAAGTATATAAATAAGGCCAAAAGTCAAACCCCACAACTTCACACAACACACGTAACATATTAAGCGGACCGAACCAACCCTTTTAGCCGATACACGGACTCGGGGCCAACACTTCTTCTTCTCTTACCGCTCGTCTACTCCACGGCCCACCACATGTCCATACGCATCTGTCAAATCAACGGCCCAGATCTGATCTGACATGTCATGTGTGAAATAAAAAAGACGGATGGTGAGGAACGTGATGGGCGGTGGGATCCGCACGTGATCACAGACGCAACGGTCAGATCAGATGGTTCTTTTAGTGGTAGCAGTGACCGTTTTGATGAAATTATTATGGACCGACATTATCATACAAAACAAATCTATTTTCAAGTACGATACTACACATTCATATTTAAAAAGATAGAAGTTTTTAACTCAGATTTTCTTTTCCGATTGATGAAATATATATACCGGCTCATAAATCAGGGTAGTGTGAGGAATAAAGTGGTGGCGCATATATAAGTGAACAACGTCGCCGATGTGAATGGTACAAATAAAAGTCGAGCAACAAAGTCAAAGTGACTCCAGAGGATAGACTAAAAAGTCATTTAAAAGAGTAATTTAATATTTTGACAAGAAAACGGTCAAACGTGAATAAATATAATTAATGACAAATTAAATCTAATTGAGTACATAAAAATGTTAAACACATACTCTGGCTATAAAAATAAGAGTACGAACAGAGGAGAAAATATCCAACTTTGACCATTTACGCTAAACACTAGATTTCTATTTACAATTTTATGTTTTTATTCTTTTACAACGCTTTCGAATTGAAATACCAAACTCATTTATTCTTATTTTGGTCTTTAAATTTCTTACTAAATTCATCCATCTCAGTTTTTATACTAAATTCTCGATTATTTGTCAAAAAGTCATTCTTAATTTTCAAAAGACGAATCCGATTACTAAAGTTATTTATATTTAGACAGTTGTAATTTCGGATACAATACTGATTTTTGTTTGAATTTGGTTTGGGTTTTCAAAAAAAAATTTGTCAAAGATTTTGGTTACTTCAGTTTGTTTTTGGTTCGGATCATATTAGATCAGAACAGTTCCAAGTTCTGTTTTGACTATCTATTCTATTCTATTCGCTTCGTCGTCTTTAAGTGAAATATTTAAATTTGAACAAAAAGGTTTGGTGTACAATAATAAAGCCAGAAATGTTAGGACATATAAAAAATTATTGTTTGGAAGAATAATGATTGCAACAACAGTCTTCCTTTTACTGGTAAAAGGTTGGTTATGATCACTGATCACAACGTAAGCAAACATTTTAATTCCTGAGTGTACCTAGCTGTAGACTGTCTGATACATCTCATCTAACCCTATTATTTTCTGGATTATTAAGTGTTTGGTATTGTACACATCTTTTTTATTTTGGCTCAATTCCTTAATAATAATATCTCCAATAATTGTCCAAATGAATTCGAATACATTATTTTGTTTACTTATTTTTGCTTTTTAACACAACATGATTTGTTGAAACCACATTCAATTATCTGCAACGACTAAAAACCAAAATTTTTACGATTTTGTTTACCATTATTTTACTATGTATTCTATATAGTTCACTTCATGAACATAGCCAAATCATTGAAAACCTTTTTTCTCCTCCTCGATATGAAACTAAAAGAATATTGATAGTTTGTATTTATCGTTCGTGGTTAAGTAATCATTTCATAGGTTTTTTTCTTACGTCGTTCGATATCGTACAAAAAGGTAGGGTGATAAAAAGACAGCGTTGCGTTAAGAAAACGACGTCGGCTTTGCCATCGCTCGCGGGACCCAATAACGTTATTTTGCGTTTTTGTTTGGGAAAATGGTCACACGTGCGCGTTGGGTGCTTTTTTTCGAAGATTTTAGAGATATTCCACAAATGAACCTCACCTAAAAGTAATTCCTCTAAAAAACACCCTAGAAAAAAAAACTTATCGAATTAGCCCCGTGTCCCGAAGAATAGTGAGCTGTACACAATTTACTTTAGAAGAACCACTGCATTCATGTACAAATTCCAGATTTATTTATTACTATATTTAGTGTATTTTCTTTTCACAGTAGAACACGCTCCCCATTTTTTAAATTTTGTTTCTAATAACAAAATAGGGGGGAGAAAAATGCAAGATTACACATATTTAAACCCTTTTGAAAACATGAAAAAACTATTGCTGTATTTATTTATTTTTTTTAATTAAAGGAAAAGAATCTCGATCGGGGAGTATTATCATGACCGAGAAACCGACTCGGCAAGTTTCCCGATTCGTTTGACGACCTCAGGAGACAGCTTCTTCACCGGTTTTCTCTCTTTCTCCGGTCGAAAATCAAAACCGAGTGCGTCTGACACTTCCTCGGAGCTCCATCCAGCTTTTCGGAGCGACTCCGAGAACCGACCCGCTTTCAGAAGCAACGCATCTAAAACCGCTTGATTGTCTAAAATCACCATTTCACCCTCAAAGAAACCAGATGCCGACACGTGGACGATATCATCTACGTCGGATTCGCTCCACCCGCCTCCTCTTAAAACCGACCCGATCGTGTTCACGTACTCGTCGACCCATTTCGGCGTCTCGGATCTCGGTAAGTCTACGTATCTCTCCGGCGAAGAAGAGTGTGACGACGACATCGAAGAAGCCGAGTTTCTCCGGCGAAGATCCACCGCCGCGTCACTCCAAAACTCCACCCATCTAGGTGTACCCGACGCTTGAACCCGACCCGAATCTAAGCTCATTCTGGAGAAATTCGACGAGGACGACGACGATGACCCGGCGGATTTCTCGCTCACCGAACGCTGCTTAGTGAGAATAGCCGGACACGGGTCGGACCCTCTGAACACAGACTCACGCTCGAAGAAATCGGATAGATCCGACCCGCAACAAAAAATCCGGGTCTCGTCGATGTAGAAAACCGGGTTACCCGCTAAAGACGGGCTACAAGGAATAAAGCAGTGATCGAAAATGGGTATCATCAAAGGAGCTCTCTTGAGGGCGTTTCTCGCGACCCGTAAGGCCTTTTCCGGGTCGGACGGTCTCGGGCCCCAAGATTTGCTCCAGAGAGTGTTTCTCGCGATCTGAAACGACACGGCGGCGATTGGAAGATCGATCATTGCTCGGAGATGGAGACGAGCTCCGGGAGAACGCCAGTCTGGGAATCCGGCGCCGACGGGTAAACCGGCGGTGAGAACGGCGCGGAGATCCGGTGGGAAGACGAATGCAAACTCGGCTTCGGCTCTGGTGAATTCAGCGTCGGTTAGACCCGGTTGGACTTGGATCCTCGAAGTGTGCAAGTGTGAAATTACTTGGTCGGCGAGTGATGAGAAAGAGACGAGACTGTTCCTGACCCTTGGAGTCGCTGGTGCGGCGGCTCGAGCTGAGAGACGACGGAGACCCGCCGCGTGTGCTGGTCGGAGACCGGTCATTCTCCGATCAACGTCGACCATTGGTTTATTTTTATGGGGAAAAGAACAAAATTTTGTGGACTAAGAGATATGAAAAAGAGTGAAGCTTTATGAGTTATGGGGTTTCAGATAGGTCTGATGGAGAACTGAAAAAGATGATAGGCGAGAGAGAAAGAGAGAAGCTTTGTTGATCAAAGTAAGGGAGCTTCTTTTATTTATAGCAAGTTTTATTGGTGGGTCCTACTAATTGTCTTTTCTATTTATTTGGTTTTATTTTAGTATTTGTGAAATATTGAAATACAATAGTTCGATTTTCTGAGAGAATCTCTAGTGACTTCATCGACTAGACTAATTCGATGATTAAAGTCTTGATATTTTCTCGTCATTGAGATTCTTTTAATTATCTAAATCAGCATCAGATACCTTTCTGATCGGTTAACACTTTTGTTTAGTTCCCTTTCACGGCTCTGATTTTCTGGAAACACGTAGGACCCATGCGTAAATTATGGATACAAGCAAGGTTGATAAAAATCAGATGATCACATTAATCAACCATAAGATAGAGTCGGTTCATAAATATTTTCTTGTTTTGTTTTTCATAATTATCGTTTTTAGATCTGGTTTGAGAATTAATTTGGGCTGAATCCCATTGAAATATGACTAAACAAATAGTTTTAGATAAAATAAATAAATTTTAAATTTTTTTTTTTTAAACGCATTCGAATTTAAAGACTATTGACAATCAAATCATAATATAAGGAAAAAAAACCACAGTTGGGATATTTTAATTCATCATTATGCTATTTCTTTTTTTTTTCCCAATGAAAATTATATTGATGATAAAGAATAGTCATTGTGCTATTTCATTTTTTTATAGATCAGCTGATTAGAACAACACAATGCAATGTTGTCAAAAAATATTACAAAACTAAAAATCTTAATTTCTTTAGTTACGTTGTTAGCACAATTAATAATTCTAGAAGCAAAAATAATAATTTAGTATGCAACTATATCTTATAATAGGTCTGATAATTTTATTTTTTAATTTAATCGAGATAAATTATATAATAGGTCAGATAATTTAATATTTAATAATAGTTTAGTATGCAAAAAAAAAAAAAATTTATCCGGTTTACACCAAAACCGACTACCAATCCGGTTTATAGTCGACCTCGGTTGGATTAGAGGTGTGTTTCGGATTAAGAAGCATTGTAGATGACAAGCAAAGACTGAAAAGTGATTAGACGTAAGCCAATATCATACCCACTCCGCCACGCTGCATCAAATCATGTTCCTCATTTCATTAGGGACAGAATAGATCTTAATCACTGTTTAATTTTGATTTGTATTTATCAACTTAATCATAATTTTTTTTGCAGTGGATCATGCTAAGACATCATCTAGTCTGAAATGGATTACAGTATATTCCTGTTTCTTTATAAAATTCTGATTTGAAAGTCCTCAAAAAAAAAAAAAAACAGTACACATGCAGCTTACGCGTGAATTGTAGTTGTAAAACTGAAAATTCCACCGCTTGTGTTTTGATTTTATGTTAAATTTTGTTTACTTATCTATCTATATAGTTGTGATTTAATTTAATGCGATAGTGAATCTATGACCGTTGAGGCATAATCTTTGGGGGTAAGCAATAAAAACGGTCACGCGACTCTAGGCCACACTACTCGGGAATCTCACATGCCAATACCAATATGGCATGGATTCTTTAGAGAAAAAAATGTTTCGGGTGTTAGATCGAAAAAAGCATAGTTTTTAAATAATAATTTTATAGTACTACAATTTTCAATAGCTTTCCTAAAATGTGTGGACATAATTTAAAACCACATCATGTGTATAAACACACTAGTTTGTGTAGACATTTTCTAACGTCGTCGAAGCTGCCTAGTAGTATTAAAAGCATTAATTTCAAATAAACGGTCACTTTGTCAGCTTAACCACATGTTAGGTATTGGGAAAAAAATATAACATGTTAGGTATTTTTTTCTTTTTATTTTTACGTACTTTTTAAACCCTAGCTATGTTTTATAGTATCACCCTAAATTTCATGCGTACATTCGAAATATTGTTAAATTTCCATGAATCATTTGTCAAATTTAATATGGCAACGGGTCAACGGCATAGACTTCTGCATACCGTACGTGACTCGGGCTTATTAATTAATAGAGTATTAAAGGAGTTTATTATGTTGTTATAAGAGATTAACTTGTAAATTACATTTGTTTGATGTTCACACTCGCAAATGATACAAAATCTATTTTAACATAATTTAGCTACTTCCAGGCCGTTTCACTTTCGAGTGAGAAACTTTAATTTTACTTTCGTTGTTTGTTGTTCCATTTGAACAAATAGAATAGCATCCAAACCAACACCACTTGTCTTGATAATCATCAAGTGTAATCTACACAAATATCTAAGTAAGTATATACGGATTTATATTCGATGAAAAAATGACGGATTAATGATTTTTTAAGAATAAAATTAAATACCATACAACTATCATTTGTACAGATTTTTTCATTCGATTATTTTCTACCATTTTTCTTATAGTGTTATCAACATCTAAAAAATAATAGCTAAGTAACTTCTATAGCACTCCACTTGCTCTGTCCAGTTATAATTGTGTCCGACCCATTTCCAAAGTTCTGATTATTTATCTAATGTTATAGTATTTCTCAACGTTTGGTGGCGTTATACCATTCACAATACATGATCCATCTACACTACTAAATCTACAATTTCGCTGAAACATTGTATTTACTGCTGAATTGACCTTTTTTTTTTTCATTTTCCTGTTGATATAATTATTTGGCGTTATCATCTTGGATTCTTGGTAGTCATCGATCAACATCATAAAACAAGAAAAGGAATTATAATCCCATAAAATATGAATTTCAACCATAGATCTCGTGATCATAAAAATATTGGAGCAGAAAAGAAGCTGGATCGGATCTGTAGGTAATATAACTTATAAGAGATTTTGGTATTATCATCGATGACAAGACAATAAAACATTTTATTTATTAAAATTGACTATTTTCGTAGATGCATGAATTAAATTATATAACGATATGTGAAAGGTTGGACTTAGGTATGGGTAAGAGTTAATGAAATGTTCTCATGAGGTGAAGAGTATTTGTTGTCTGGGTGTGAATAAGCTTTTGGAACATTTACAAGTTATATGTTTAATGGTTTAGCTGAAGCTGTGCGACAACATTTTGTAGGGTCCATTTGTCCCAACCACATAATCTATCTAACATCTTTTAATGATTTTTGTAGGAAATGTAAGGGAGGTGCCATTTTTTTGCAACTATTTCATTGATTGTTTTAGGAATATGTATGTTATTGGTCGATTGACTAAATTTATAACAACCAATTCAAAAATATTTTTTGACTTTTACAGTGCAGATTCAGTTTCGTCCAATTTTGTGGTTCACTATTTTATATTCTAATATATCGCTGATCGGTCCAATCTAGTATGAAAGTTCTTACTCTACCATATGAAGAAGACTTTTCGTTTTTTTCTTTTCTCTGTAAAATGGATTTACTATGTAAAAGAAAAGCGTAGTTGTATTTGAATATTTATGACATAGATTGAAACGAGACATAATATATCTATTATTTGAACGACAAATGAATTACATAATAGTAAGGTCTAGTTGACTATCCCAAATCATATTTAGATCAAACATCTTCGACTTCACGTGATGTTCCTTGTATATTTGACAAATATGTCGACGAAATTTATGGCAATATCATTGAATTATTTAAAGTGTCGTTACAAATTACAAAATGTCATTATCGTTAGACAATTCTGGCCCGTTTTGTGTGGCTTCGACTCTATCGACCGTTGCTGTGACCCCACTCGATCACAACTATCGATCAGTCAATTTGGTCCAACAGCTTTGGGTTGGTTCAATGTCTTCGTAAGAATTATGAAAAATGTCAAATCTCTTGTTGTGATGGGTTGGTTTTCGTAATTGTTTTCTCTTGTTGGTTGATGTTAAGATTACATGAGACGCTCAAGTTTTGTGTATGATATATACTTCCTCAACTGATTGAAAAAAAAAACATAATATCATTAATGAAATCATAATTAAAAATAGATAAATATCAACTCTCTACTAGCAGCGGCAAAAAAAATAATCGTATTTTAAAGCGTAATTGTGATAATAATTTTCGAAAAATCATTTAAAAGTGTATATTCATTTCATCGCATTTGAAGGTGAGCCAGTCGAATATAATAACAAAATACAGAAAGAAGGCCTATGTTATCTCATTGATAGACTAGTATATTAATATAAACTAAAATATCACAACCAATAAAAATGCTATATAATTAAAAATGTAAAGAGGGTTAAAAGCTCCCGCATGTGCTTAATTATTATTACCTTCCACAATTAAGAATAATTAAGAGAACAAGTAGACCGTATTATATGCATATAGGTACATCAAGTTGCTATTTAAAATTTTAAACAGATTTACACAAAAAATACACTACTCAATCACTCAATTACCTGTTCTTATCAAATATATATAATTACAACTTATTACAGTATGTCGTCTGAATTAAATTAAAAGTTGAGTGAAACATAATGTTATATAAAAATGTTACAAATGATGAATTAGTATATCAATATATACTAAAGTAGCATAAGCGATACAAATGTTATATAATTAAATAAATTCAAAGAGGGTTAAAGCTCCCCATATGCTTAATACCTCATTAGTTATTACCTTCCACATCAATTACCTACTTTACGAATAATTATGAGAACACATAGACAGTAATATATGCATATAGGTATGTCAAGTTGCTAAATTAAACAGGTATACCACAAACAAAATACATTACTCCTGTTCTTATCAAATATAGTTATAATCTATTACACCTGAATGCAATTAAAATTCATGTGGAAAAACATTTTTAAACATAAAAAATCACTAATGAACAAATATAAAATGAAATATTAAAAATCATTAGAAACTAGATATAGCTGACCAAATTAATAGTGTTGTAGAGTTGTCTGTGGAACCATCCATCGTGTTTATATATGCTGTAAATAGTTAGATTTGATCGACTGTAATAAGATAAATTTAAATATCTATGATAACAATGTAATAGAGGAACAATTTTTTTTTTTGTATGTGTTAATAGTGTTATAAATATAATTATCTTTATTAATGCTTTTGGTCTATTATAGTTCTCAATTTTATTGGTAATTAATGACTGCCAAAATTATTTTGTTCTTAAATGAAAAGGAAAGACTAGATAAAACACATAAAAACATATTTTGTAATAACTTTTGGCTATAATTTTTTTTTAATTTTACTTTATTCATCTTCTTCTTCCCTTTTTTTTTAGAAGTAAACTTTTGGCTATAATTGTTTGGCGAAAATTCAAAATTTTGTTTTTGTAAAATGACATTTTTAAATTGTAAAATACAAGGACACAATTCTTGTTTGTTTTCTTTCTCTTTTTGACAACACAATTCTTGTTTTTTTCTCGGATTATTAATCGAAACCTATAGTATTAAAATAGACGATTCTATTTAAAGTAGAAAAAACTTTACTCCTTGATTCACTACCACCTTTTCATATACACCATTCACACTTTGTGTGTTTTTTCTTCCCTTTTATATATCCATAGATTAATAAGCACTCGTGTGGTTGATGTCCCCTATCTCTTACTTAAATCGATTCTTGGTAGGTTATTATAGGAAGGCTATAAAGCATACTATTGTATAAGCGTGCGTGCGTGCGGTCGCGAGGAATAAAGTGAGTTTCTCAATTGTTTTCTTGATTTTTTTCGTGAATTCTGATTCGTTTTTTTAGGTTTGCCAAAGTGATATTTGCAGGTCTACGTTTTTCTATTCTCTCTACAATTTTTTTTTTTTTTTATGCCATTGCTATACAATTCTACCGTATATGTGCGCTCCTAATTATGTAATATTGTAACTTTTGGGCATGTCAAATATACATTGGTATAATTAAGTATGAAAATACTGTAACTTTTGGACAATATTCTTTTGTGGTCACGTATCCAACTTTAAGCTATGCATTTTGCTAATATACAAGCATATATATATTATTGATAAGTACTCCCTTCGTTCCTGATAGTTTGATGTTTTAGATTTTATTTTTGTTCCTAATAGATTGATTTTCTGGATTAGATTTAATATATTCATTTTTTCAAGACAATAAACAAACAAAAAGTAATAAAAAAGTAAATTTAAATTTAAAAACAAACAAAAAGTAATAGAAAAAAATAAACAATGATTGTTTTTTAATATCTGTGGAAAATCTAAAAAATCAATTTTTGAAGAACGAAGGGAGTATTAGAATTGTTAGGGCAGGCCTATATATCCAATCTGTAAAGATCATCCACTCCACTCCCCTCACATTGAATTTGAGGTAATTATCATTGGCCGAAAATAATGAGTCCGCTAAGTTGGGTTTACTGTCTAAATTGGACCGTTTATTGGTTCAACAACTAATTCCGCTCACTTTACTGTATTTAGTTCAAGCGGTAAAGTATCATTTAAGCACGGTTAGTTGAACCGGCTATAAAGCCGAAATTAATGAGTTACACTTTGGAGATTTCTCCTACATGTATTTTTCTACATTTAAGCTGGACCTTACGAAAATTCTTAGATTGGATTTTCTGATTACAAAAGGAATTGGAGCCAAACCCTATACAAAAGCTACCGAATCAATCTCTTTAATCTTTACTAATCTTATTATGTATAGTTGGAATACAAACCACGTATTAATCTAAATATAATCCCGAATGTTATAGTTAATCAAATATGTAAAGATGAGCAAGGGGATATTACTGGATTACTGGTAGAATAGACAGCTATATGTATGGTTTAGTGTTAAAACATGCTATACAATTACATAGTTATTGGGCCATAAGAAGCTAATTGGGCCAGAAGCGCATAGAATGAATAAATCCATCTCTTTTTAATTCTTTTCGAAAGGACGTTATATGGTGATGCTATTTAAGGTCGTTTAGCTATTAGAACCCCAAAGTAGTTGACAAAACAACCCACTAATATTTCAAAAATACATTAAAGTAATGAACTAAAAGATTTTCTATAAGATTTTTCACTCGTGGAATGTCCTTTATTCTATAATAAAAAGAAGAATACCCAAATTTTCTAAGTAAATTTGGATATTCCAGGTAATGACAACTTGCTTTTGCTTCGTTAATTCCAGGTAAATTACATATATATAAATAAATTTTTAATAAAATAACAAAAAAGCCAGGTCATTATGACTTGGGCCGGCCCAATTTTCCTGAGTCGGCAACACTCTCTCACTCCTTTATATAACTAAATCCTCAACTATCCTTAACTTACTCACCGGAGACTTTCCACTTATTTACCAAAAAACCAGCCATTGAGCCTGAAACCCGCCGTCCACCGCCGCACACCCCCTCGCCGGGGGTAGTGCGTCGCCTCCACGTGCCCCCGTCTACTTCTCTCCTCAAGCAACACTCGTGGTCGCCGGATCTCGTCCGCGAGGAAGCTTGGTCAAAGCGCCGCGACACATCCCGCCGCGGCCGCCGCGGAAAGAGCTTGACGGACGACGACCTCGACGACCTAAAAGCCAGTCTCGAGCTCGGGTTCGGATTCGGATCCCCAGAAATCGCCGATCGGAGATTGTCGAACACGCTTCCCGCCTTGGAACTCTACTTCGCCGTTCAGAAAAGCTACAACGACGCCGTTTCTAACAGATCGGCAACGTCGTCTTCTTCGCTCTCCGACGGCGATACCAGTCCCCACACCGTATACCGAACCAGTATGTATAAACATATATATACACACACACACATATATATATATATATATATATACACAATTCACGATCTTAATTATCGAATTTCGTTTAAAATAGGCGATGATCCACAGACGGTGAAGACGAAGCTGAAGCAATGGGCGAGAGTGGTTGCTTGCACCGTGAACCAATCGCCTCCGAGATGAAAATTAACGGCGTTAATTTAAACGTGATCGGGACGTAAATTGAAACGGCCAAACAGTCATGGCCTCATGGGGCCCATTCATCATTGTAATATTTCCACACACACATAATCGTAAAATATCAATATACTTTGGACCCCCAACTTGTCTGCAGATTTATTAGTAGCTTGACTTGATTGATTGCTTGATTTTCTGTTAGTTTATGATATAATTTTAATATAATCAACAGAGCACAAATTGCAAAGTTTATTCTTAGATTCTGTTGTATTGACTTTTGACAGGCGTGGCTTTTCTTATATATAATCTTTTTTTTTTTCCAGAATAACATGCATCATCCATGCTATAATCTTTTACTAATCAGTGATATATATAAAATTTAATCAAAGGCATTAAGTGAGGCAAATATGGTATAAGTATACGAATATGAAAATAATACAAAAGTCTATGTTTGTCTGAGGGAGTGGAACTATCTTATGTTCTGCGCAAATACTAGTTATAACTTATAAGTAAATGGTACCATAGCCAAAGAATATGTATTTAACATAGAAATGTTTTATGTAAACTGTTTTTCTTAAAACATTTCCAAGCTAAATGTATTAAATTTAAATTTAAGCTTTCGTCTCAATTTGAAATCACCTTAGCTCTAGTCTAAGTGCATCTTTGAACATAACATATATATATATCTTTGAAAAATTATGTAATTTTTTTTCCTGTATCTAAGCAAACAATCGAGTCTATTCATGTTCTTTAATTTGAATATATATACAAATTTATTATTATTTTTTATTTATTTGATATGTGTTTTTCGAACTATAGTATGATGTGATGTAATTGACCATTTAATATTTTATAATAAAAAATTACATAATATTTTTTTCATTAACATTGTTTTTTCAGAGAAAGAAGAAAATGCATGTTTTGACTTAAAACCACTTTTTAACGTTATATGTCATGTTCAAAGATGTAGTTAGACTCACTCAAACTAAAGTGCAAACAAAGCATATATATATATATATCTTACCAAAGAAAGGAAAACCAGTTTGCCAACGATCTAACTGCTTAGAATACTTAACACTCTTGACGAAATTCGGCGAGGATGCGATTTCATAGAGTATCAACAAGAAGGTAATGCATGTACGCGGAGATGAAGATTCCTCTGATGGAGTTAACCATTGATTACTCTCAGAAGTAAGGAACTTGAAACCATAGAACATAACAAATTTTATAAATCAGCAAAACTGCAATTAACAAATGTTTAGCAATCATAGCCCGTGACTAGTACTCTAGTAGACTAAGCATGAGTCAAAAAAAAAAATCAATTTCGATATTTATCCACGACGATTTTCTTTGTCACAAATTCTTACAGCTATCAGTAGACTATTCTATCAATTCATAAAAAGAAAGCATGAGAGATGCGGCATGGTACACAGCAAGCCTCATGCATCTATTCTTTGTTTAAGGGATTCTCAATATCTTGCTACGTTTGGAAGGTGAGGAGCACTATTAGAGTTACTTGCTTTGCTGGCCTCACTTCCACCACAGTTGCCTCTCAATAAGCAGTAAGAGGACCTTTATTGCCGAGCTAATGAGTGTAATTTGACTGATTTCTTACGAGTCATGAGCAGTTGCTGCCTATATTAACAACACTCGTGTGATGTTTTCTTACTAAAAACAATGGTTACTTGAACGATTCAGTCACTCGGTGGCCTTTCAATAGAAGATTCAAACATAAAATAAAATTAATTAATTCAATAAGAGTTTGCTGATTTTGTAAAAAAGATAAGATAATGTTGACAACAGATACAAGCAGGTGGGGTAAAAACATTGGAACCGTGAATTGGGTAGCCAACGGTGGCTACACCGAAAACCTCACGGGGAATATTTTGACCCAAACATAATTTATAAACTAACAATCATATACCAAAGTCCTGCATATCATGAAAACCCCAAACGAGTAAAGAAGAGACAAGATCTAATTTATCTAATTGAGGATAAAAAAGAAAAAAAGAAAGGGGGTAATCAAAGCTAATGGATTTATGGGAAAATTGAAAACGAAATCCAGATCTCCTCCTTATGAAGCCTACGCTGCTTGGGTTATTGTAAAGTGTTTATATCTCAACACACCTGGATGATGATGATTATGATGATGATGAAGAATCATATCGAAGGCGGCGAAGTGGTTGCGGTGGAGGAAGCAGAGGCGTTGCTGTTACAAGTCTGCTTAGCCACATAAATCTGCTTCACCTTTGTGTTGTTTGGGAATCCCCTCTCTCTACCCATAGGCTGGTTTCTCCCATGGAAGCCTGACCTCCGGTTATGCTGGTGTTGATGTTGATGGTGGTGGTGGCTTGAGCCACCAACTTGATGAGACGGCGTGTTCTTTTCCTGGGAGGATTGTTGTTGTTGTTGTTGCTGTGGTTGTGGCTTCAAGGCAGGACCAGTTGGATTCTGAGTGTTGCTGGTGTTGGGATCACACAAGGTGGTGGTGGGCTTTGGCGGTGGAACGGAAGTGGTGGAACCGTAAGAGTTCGAAGAGTCCACCATCGCATCTGCGACTGTGGATGTTTGGGTGTTGGGATATCTGTTAGGAGGAGGAGGAAGAAGCATGTTGTTGTTGAACTGAGATGATGCAACAAGACTGGAGCCATCTACTGCTTCCTGCTGTTTCTGCATTTGCATTGTTGGAGGACCCGAAAATGGCATGTAAGGCCACCGTGCTCGAACAGGCATCTCCTGAGAAGAATTCTGACCACGCCAATAAAACAAATATCAATTCCACCACTTCGCATTGTTGAGATGACTAAGAGAGAGATGGATCAAATACCTGGAAAGGGGACGGGTCAAACATGGCAAGAGGAGAAGGCATAGGGAGGTGCTGAAGAGACCCAGGCACAATGTTACATTGCATGGAGGCCATATTTGGATTGTTTACATCACCATCTGCTCCAACCGGAGAAGAAGACACGATTGGGTTGTGTTTCCAATCTGGTTGTTTTCCAGTTGGGATGTAAGTTGTCCCCATGAAACTCAACCCTCCATACTGTCCAACAGGTGCAAAGTGGTTATAAACGAACATGTGAGGAGGCCCTTGAACGCCAGGAATAGCACCAGGTGGGGTTAGGAAAGGCCCAGTGAAACCGGCAGGAGGAGCGTAGAAGGAATCTACTCCTGAATGACCCTGCTGCTGCCATGTCGTAGGTGGACCAGAAACTGTCCCTGGACCTTTCTGGGGCTGTGGTTGGTTTGCTCCGGCGTCATGGTGCGGGCCAAAAGCAAAGATGGGTCCTCTTAACATGGGGTTCACATCATAGAAAGGGAAATGAGGAGGGCCTGGAGGAAAGTGAGTGATCATTTGGTTTGAGTTGTGTGGACTTGGTAATGATGGCCACAGAGAGATTGGGGTGTCCACTGAAAGATCTGCTGGGAGAGAAACAATGAGAGACTCTTCAGCTTTTGATAGACTGGGCTGCCCACCAACGGTGCCTGCCAAAGCGAAAGAAATGATTTCAGACAACAAAATAAACCATTTGGGAATATGCATAAACCCGACAGAAAGTAAATATTACCACTTGCTGCTCCACCATCTAACTCTGTTCCTCCGTAAATTTTGGTTTCGGGAGGTAATACAGAGACAGTACCCAAGGCATTCCCACCGGTTTCATCATTAGTTATGGCTGCAACAGCAATCGCTGAAGCAGCAGCTTCTGCTTCTGCTTCACAAATCTCCAAGCCAGCGGATGACGGGTTTCGATGTTTATTATCCTTTTCAAAATATACAGAGCTATTGTTCTCCGTACGTCCACCAACGGGAAGGATAACAGTGGAAGATGTAACTGCGCCTGATACAGAAGAAAATATGCATCATTTAAATGCAAAGTAGAGCCACTTCAAAGTGACAATCGACGTGTCTAGGCAATCATCTCACCAAATTGGATTTTGCCTTCGGCAAGCAATGAGTTTATTGGGCTTGTGTCGCTTGGAAAAGTATTGTTCTTTGGCACGACAGACGCTGATTTCGGATTTGGCCCGCTAATCCGGTTGTGACCATTCTCAACAGAAACACATGAAATAAGAGATACGGGTTTCATGGCTTCATCAAGCTGACTCTGGGTTAGGGCCATAACCTACAAGGTAATACCAAAAAAGGCTTTAAATAATTGCATAGACGTAACCCGTGACTAGTAAAGCATGAGTCAAAAACAATTTTGATGATTTTTCTGTCACAGATTCTTACAATTCCATGTATTCAGTAAACCATTCTATCAATTCATATAAAGAGAGTATGAGATGCGGCATGGAACACAGCCGTATTAGATGATAAGGGAAAGGCAGGAATTTTGCAGAAAATATTTTATGTTGGATGTCTGTTTCTGATTTTTGCAGAAATATGAACCCAAGTCAAAACAAGTTAATGAAATCTCGAACAATATCTACTCACCGGCTGATCAGTGAGTTGGTTGCCCCAAGTCCCCACAGACGTTTGAATATTATCGACAACCTTATTTTTGTTGCTGAATACGAAACTTGACGCTGGATTCTGATCATTTCTAGGTATAACTGGAAGCGCACTACTTGCCTGAGCGGACCTGCAAAATGAAATAGAAGGTAAAAACACATAAACAGAGTGGAGCTATCACTGTGAACACATTTAAAGCATTTCAATTGATCAAGTAGAGGAAAGTACTTGCTGCTCCCAGATTTTTCATCAGCATGGGAATCTGTTTTAGGTGAAGGTGTGCCAATTGGGGCTAACAGCTGTCTGTTGGAGACAGGATTGAACTGCTTGTTGTTCGCAACTCGGCTAGCTGGTGGGCTTCTGTTGGACCTGGCTGCAGCAGTACTGTTCTGCAAAGTTGAACGGGGTTTTCGGGATGCCTGCCACACAAAAAAAAAAATCACTTTTAGTGAGAACAACTACATTAGACTAGGTAACACTTTACAAGTAGAGTACTAGGGGTATAAGATTGCATCAGAACCTTGGATGCCTGGGACTTTTCCTTGCTTTCTTTTTCTCTCTGTTCACGGCGATCATTAAGCATTTGCCTTTTTGATCTTACCTCGATAAAATCATCATCATCGCTAGGAGCTTCAATGCCCTGTTGCTCAAAGACACGAACGATTCCACTCTGTAAAGGTGCATCAATTTCTTTTTCAGATATCATATTCCTTTTAAGGTTTGCCTGTCCAGAATTTGGAATGAGTGGATTCTTCACGACGGTATCTTTCCCAGGTCTACTCTCAAATGAACCCCCAGTATTGGATTTCTGCGAAGCATTCCAACCGGACACTGAGCTATCTGAGGCTTGTTTCTGGGACTTGTTGGAGACAACATACTTTCTACTCCCGTTTTTTGTGAAATTTTGTGCCCTTCCATTGCCATTTCGATTCTCCTCGGAAGATTGCCAGTTTGGTTCCCGAACTCTAAACTCAACCTTCTGGCGCCGATATCTTCTATAACCACCAGAATCTGCTCGAGAACCCTCAGCAGTGCCTGATAAGCGCAAGCCCGAATTTCTAACTGCAGTTGTGTCAGTTTGGCCTTGAAATCCTGATTGTCTTTCAGCTAAATTTGATTTTCCATGACTCATTTTTCGAGAAGGTAATTCCGACCTACCAGACAACTCTCCTTGCTTTTGAGATGACACAGCAACCTCAATGCTCGCTCTTGCTGGAGTGATATTAGCATTCTTCAGTTTACCCCCATCAGAAACATCCAATGGTCTCCTAAGCACACTGATCTGAGGGTTTGAGGCAGAGGCTGCTGGATTTCTAGCTACCAGATTAGCCGAATTTCCTTGACCAAGATGAACAGACGCCAGGGATCCAGGATTTTGATTTAAAGCATAAGTAGATAAAGCATTAACCTGGACAAATGAATGAGGTGGCAGTGGAAGCACCCCTTGGGATATTGGGGATGTATACCGTAGTTGACCAAACTGAATGATAGGAGACAGGGGCTGTTGGATATGTGTAAGCGAGGAGCCAAATTGAGGATGAAGAGGAAGAGGCATTTGGATGGAACCAATCTGTATGGCAGGGAAAGGAGAAGGTATAAGAGACGGACCAGAAAACAAGCCAAACTGAAACTTAACAGGCTCCTCCATCTGTGCTGAAGTAGAAGGTACAGGTGGAATAGCAGTCTGAAGAGGTGATGGATGCAGACCAATGCTGTGAGGTGGTGCGACAGGATGAGTAGAAGTGGAGTCCACTTTATTGGCCATCTCAAATGACTGCCGACCACTATTTGGCTGAATTGTCAAGTTCTGCATTGAGGTTTCAGTATCCTGGAAGCTCTCAGACGTATTATGCCTGCTCACTGGATCAGAAATTTCAACAGATTGGGCGGCTTGTTCACCACGGCTTGTGTCAATAGAAGGTCTTTCACCATCTAAAGAATTGACAGAGTGCTGAGGAAGTGGAAATGCTGCTTCGGAGTTCTGTTGACATTTTTCAAAGTCATCGCTGGGTATTTCAACCTCCACTCCTTCATTAAAGCCTAAGACTAGGTTAGAGTCTTTATCCTGGAGATGCATTTCTTCTAACTCCTGGGCAAGATCTATGTTCTCATCAACCCCATGTATTTTATCCTCCTCTTGATATCCATCTTCATCTTCGTCGTATTCTTCTTGTTCCTGCAAGCGTTCATTACTGTCAATAGTCCACTCTTCATTATCCCAACAAGATACAGAGCTTGTAGCAATCATCAAACTATCCTTTCCAGCATCACTAGAGATAATTGGCGCTCCCTCCTTCTCTAGTAAATTAGCATCTTCTCCCTTTCTGGTACCAGCTAAGGCAGATGAATCTGCTGATTCATCCAAGTCATCATGAGAGAGATGAACAGGGGAATCAGGTGGGCTGGTAACAGAAAGTGAAGACTGAGAGTCACATCTTCCAGTCAGCTTGCTATCGAACCGATGATCATCCATACCACTTCCCGACATCACATGATGATCTTGAAGATCCCCTATATAACTGGCTAGAACAGTCGAATTAGTCCCATCTGTATGGCTATACTTCAACCCTCCAACAGAAGTTGAAGGACCAGGATGCTCAACCTCACTTCTAAAGGACGACTTCTGCCTAGACTCCTGAGGAGGGGGAAGAACACGTGGCTGCCTTACTGAATACCTTGGTCTTCCAAAAGGGTAATAGTCATCCCCCTCAGGATTCTGATACAACTTTTCAGGATAGGGAGCGTATGGACCACGGCGTGCACGGCCCTGGCTTTGTCCCCATCCGGGATCACCATATTGCTCTCCAAAACTTTCACGAGATTCAGATTCCATCCCATAATTCCTACCATAGGGCCTTCCATCTCCAGGAATTCTCCAACTCTGATCAACTGAATGCTCTGGGAATCCCGGTTTGAAGTAGGAAGTGGCACTGAGATATCCAGTTGTCCCGAAGAACTCCTCCTTGGGAAAACCTCCACCTGCATCTCTTTGCGGGCTATGTGGAACATTCTCCATGTTTTGCGGGATAAACCTCGAATTGCCTCCACTCTCAATATCTTCCTTTCTCCAAGTTGGCTTTTGCCTATCAGGGAACCCAAAAGAACCATCTCTAGAAAATTGAGGCGCAGTATTGCTCTCAAATGATCTAGTGTGTACGGATACATCTAAAGCTGATGACGTAGTAATTCTATCCACCATCCTTTCGCTGTCTTCCCAATCAACAACATCTGCAGATTCTTTTTCTTTAACAATATCTAAGAATTTATCTTCTGAAACAGTTGAAGAGCTGCTGCAACCTTTGGCAGCTTCAGCCTGTCTCCTGGAAATCTTTTCTTCCAACTCGAGAAGCTTTTGCTTGGCAGCCTGCTTCCTCCTTTCTTCCTCCATAATCAACTTGTTTTTCTCCTCTTCTTTTGACTTTCTCAAGTCTTCTGCCCTCCTTGCAGCCTCTAGTCTCTCCTGCTCGTTTCTGAAAGCAGCTTCTCTGGCCTCTTCTTCTAATCTTCTCTGCCGCTCATCTTGTTCGCGAGCCAGCCGCAGTCTCTCTTCTTCTTCTGTCCGAGCTAGTTCAATCACCCTTTCCTGTTCCTCGATGATCCGCCTGCGTTCCTCTTCCTGCATCTTTTGAACTCGCTCAAGTTCAGCTTCAAATGACTCCCGGACAGGATCATGAAACTCTGTTTGTTTAAAAGCCTCTTTCTTCTTCTTAGCAACACCAAGTACTGGGAATGGATCATGGACATCAAAACCAGAGTCGCCAAAGTCTTTCATAAAAGGATCTTCCACATGAGGTTTGTCACTCTTGAAGAAGGGGCGTTTATCCCTGCCACAAGTACATATTGAGATCATTAATTAATAAAATCTGTCACAAGAACTAAACAGACCTCTAGAAGCAGAGCCATACTGGAAATAGTTAGCTCCATACCTATTATGATGATCAGCTCCATACCCATCCCGGGTAAAACTTCCCCTGTTGCTGGAGTTATCCATATTATTATTCCATGGTTGTCTTCCTCCATGTTGATATGGAGCCTCTCTAGCTCCAGTATTATTCCAAACATTTTCCCTTGATGCTGACAAGAGGTAGTTACTTTTCTTAACAGCTTCTCTGCCCCTACTAGACGGTCTTGCACCATAAATACTTTTACTATTATTTGCAACTTCATTTTGGAGCGGTGCAGATACTCTCCAAACATTGGCCTCCCTTCCTCCTCCACTGAGTGGTCTCACTTGGGTCGAAGAGGATTTTGCAATATCATTTTCACGCTGTCCTGGTTTGTCAAAAAGATTAGGAGCAGCATGCTTCTGGGGCAAGACATGAGGCCTTGGATGATCAAAACCCCTATCCCAATATGGTTCATTCTTTGAATAGCCATGATCCCTGTCCCGATCTCTCAAGCCATGACTAGTGTCACGCTCATCATCAGCCCAATCAGATCGTGGGGTCAAACGTACAATAGGCAGTGGCCCTGGAAAATAATCCTTTTTCCTCACCTGTTCCGATGAATGTAGACCATCTTGGAAACTGGAACCCTCGCTGAGTTCGTTACCGAGCCGGCTACGCCCAGACTGGTTTTGAGGTCTCATATCTACAAGTGAACTACCCACACCAGAAACACCTCTCGGCTCTTTTGAAAACTCTTCACCTGAAGCTTGCTTCTGTTTCTGACTCAGACCCTCCTTCTGTTTCTGCCCAGACACAGAAGCTGAAGGCAGAGAAGCCTTCAGCGACGGGAAATCCTCACCCCTCAAAGTTGCAACTTTCTCTACAGGATGGTAAGCCCGTACCAACGGTTCCGCTGCACCAGCCCGAGAAGCATGGGGCATATTCAACCCATTGCTCCCCCTGGTAACACCTTCAGCACCATGGTTGGCACCATCACCATCTTGCAAAGCAGCTGTAGCGGCGGGCTTACTCCATCCCATTCCGGACGAAGCAGGTCTCGTTCCACTCCCGGAGATTCCTCCACCGGAATGAAAGCTCGAACCAGATGAATCAACTCGCTCATGCTCCTTACGGAGTGAAGGAAGGTTCAAGGGGGGTGGAACAGATAGCTTCGGCCCAGCATTCTGCGAGCTTCTTGGCCGTGAAAGGACGACCATACTTCCTCCTCCACCACCACCGCCATAGCCACCGCCTCTCCCCCGGTTTGCCCCATAACCTCCAGATTGATTATACTGATTATACCCATAAGACTTGTTCAGATTCACAGACGCGTACTTGTTTCCTTCTCCATGATTGGCCATATCCCGCTTCCGCCGATCACTGAACATCGCCAAAGCATCAAACCCTAAAACGAGATCTGGTTCCCCAGTCACAATTCGCCCGCAGTCTATTGCCTCAGATCTACTAGAGTGACGAATGATCAAAATTGGAAAACGATCGAAGAATCTCCCCTGATCAAAACACAAAAACAACAGTCAATTCCAGATTCGATCCTTGATAAACCAGCGTCGAACAAACGCTGAGCTAAGGAGGGAGGGAAAAAAAAATCAGAGTTTGATGGAATCGACGAATTAGGGTTTCCCAGCTCAAAACGGCGACTGGGAAGCGCACGATTACCTCCGGCAGTGGTGGGCGTATGCTATCGACGATGGTGGCTAACGTGCGCTGCGGTGAGACGACGAAGCGCGAGGGTTACTCGAATCGTCGGAAGAGAAAGCCCTACCTCTACTACTGCCTCTTTGTCGGAGATAAAACCAAAAAAAAAAACAAAAAAAAAATACAGCAGAACAGAAAAAAGAAAACTCCAAGCTGAGAGCCACGAGAGATAAACTAGGACAAGTTTTGCTCTTTTTATGTTTTTGACCCAATATTAGATAATCATCTCCTTTTTAGCCCATAATTCTCAATTGATACATTATTACCCAATTCTCTTCCTTCAATCATACAATAGACATTTTTTCGTAACGATCAATTTGGTTCTTGTGCAATTGTTGATTCAAAAGATGATAAAATTTGAACTAGACAACAAAAAAAGAGACATATTCCTTTGCGATTCATACGAATTCGTTACAAAATTTGTTAAACACAATTAAGAAATAAACCCTACTTTATACTCTACGACCGATGTTGAAAATCTTCGTCTTCCTCTCGTTGCCCAAGCAAAACCCTTTTAGAAACTCCTCGGTTAGTAGTTGTTTTTGTTTGCAAGAATGCCCTTCCAGTGACTAACAACGGCTCTCGACTCAGACCGGATTTTAGGGTTACCATTCGTGGCGAGGAATTGAACGGCGCGAAAGGCGTCGGTTTTGGTAATAAGGCGAGGAGTAAGAGGCAAGCTTCGCAGAAGTCTGAGGATCTCGACGCATCGTATGGCTTCAGGAGAGGCGATGTAAAACCCTTTGTCTCTTGCGACATGAGCGGCTCTTGTAGCTAAGCTAATCACCTCTTCAAGGTCTTTCCTTTTTATCGTTCTTCTTTTTCTGCTTCTTCTCTTCGCATCTTTCGAAAGTTGTGGTGGAAGATCATCGGAGAAAGCCATCGTTTTTGAGAACAAACAACGCAGAGAAGAGATTATAGAGAGAGAAATTGAGAAGAGAGGGAATAAGGAATGAGGAATGATGCGAGTGAGAGGAGACCACTACTGGTTATGTAGATTTTAGATGGAATTGGGTTTCGGAAAAAGGAAATTACGAGAAAATATGACCGTTGATTTTCTTATTTGTTCGAGTTCGGCCACAAAATTTCCTTTTTTCTGTTCTGCTCAACAAATACATGTAGCTTGGGGGGCAAGTCTAAAAAGCCCATTAAAAGTAACGATCTGGCCCATTTATCACATTGCGAGGAATCGGGGATGCGATTGGCGTTTGTGTAATCGTGATTGTGTTTGCAATAACGATTGCGATTAAAATTGCGTTCGCGTTTTGGTCGCGGAAGATGTCGAAGTCAGGATCGTTGATCGTTGGTCGCGGAAGATCGTTTGTTGAAGAATAAGTCCAGGGTTCCTTTTAATTCCTTTGACTAAAGAGAATCAAAGAAGCTTCTTTCATTCTTTTCTTATTTTTTTCTGGTGATTGTTACAGAGATGTGGATAATAAACGTAAGGAGCATTATTACTTTTATTATGTAAGGGGTGATTCTTCATGCTTCTACTGTAAGAAGAAGAAGAATATTTACAGAAAAAGTAGTTATTATTGTTGAGTGCTTTTGTCAAGAAAACTTAGGAGAAACCCACTCACAATCCGACGAGCTATTGGATTTGGAATCTGTCGACACAAACGTCCGTCGATGTAAGCAACGATACCTGAAGCCACGAAATTGCCAATACCAGCTTTCCACATGAACTTCATCTTCTTCTTCTTCTTGGCATCAAGTACAGGTACGATTGCAGTACTGGGACTAGCGTCATTACGCTCAGCCTCTGCTTCTTCTTTCTTTGGCCTTAGACCTGAAATGGCCTTAGTCGCATGCTGTCTGAGTATGCGAATTGCAAAGCTCACGAAGAGATGTTCACATAGTGTCATCAACGTTGGTCCGATCCTCCATTCCTGATCATATTGAGATATTCACATCACTCAGGGGTCCATCAAAATCAAACACAAGAGCATAAACCCCAAGTCCGATTGCTACTCAAGCAGGGATTTGAGTTTTAACCTTATCTCCATGGAGACGGCGAAGAGGACGAGAGCTTGAAGGATCTCCTTTGAGCAAACCCCTGCTTTCCAGAAAATCTTTAACACGGTCTATCATCTCATCTATGAGAGAATTGCTTGGTGGGAGGTTTTTCAGGAAAACCTATAAGTGAATATGTTTGGTCAGTCAAGGAAATAGGAAAAGTTCATGATTTCTGGTTGGTGTGAATGTCTTTCTGAGAAATTATGAAAATTTGGTTTCTTTTTTTTTGGAATGGGAAAGGCAAATGTAAGTTACAGAAATATTGCTTTTGCGATTGTTTACCTGATCGTCAATCACTTTGACTCTGAGATACTCTTGTCTATACATTGTATCCAACATAGCTTGAAGGTATCCTTCGATGTATAACTGCAAGGAGTGAATATGAGCATACATGACTAAATCTCCCAAGAATGTGCGACAATGGTTCTAAATATTCGAAGATATTAGTTAAGGAAGCCGTGATCCTTCTATCATAAACTGAAAAACTCAGCAGATGATGACATGTAAAAAAGCTCTATGCTTCGAATTTTTTTTCGGTTTCTTTTCTACTCTATAGAAAAGAAAGAAAAAGTTAATTTGAAAGTATAAGACAAGGCTGTGAGATATCACCTCATCAATACCGGGACTACGATCAAGCTTAATTGTTCTATCAGGCCCACCTTCCATCAAAGCCGTTCCTATCACCGAAGGTTCCATCGCCAGTTTAAGGATTCCATGGTGGAAACCGCTAACCTGTGAGAAGAGACAGAGAGATGATAAAAAAAAAAAGACCATGTTGGTGATCATCAGTAAGAACGGAGATAAGTCCTCACCAGTCCATCAAGACCTTTCATTTCTGCACCCCTCAGAACAGAGTCTGAGATTTCAGTGAGAGCAACGAAGATGACATTGGATCCTGCTGTTCTTAGCTGCAACACGGTAGTTCCATAAAAGGTTTAATGAAAAAAACAAGGAAATTCACGATCGATATTACTATATGGTACGTACTGTTTTTCCAAGGTCACCAAAGTAACGTCTTGTTCCTGACAATCCTTTGTTGTTTATAAATTTGCTGAGGAGTTTGAAGGTGCCTACAACAGATATAAGCAAAAGATATTTCCACCTCAATTGAGATATGATGCATATGGAAGCCAAAAATGAAGTTAATGATACCAGAAATGATCATCGCTTACCCACTGTCAAACCAGGGACGTTCACCAAACCTCGAGAAGGATCAAAAAAGGCATCAAGAGAGGACGATGCAAAATCATCAAACATGGACGCGAAAGCTGGAGGAAGTAATGGACTGCCCTTTGCAATGTAGATTGCTCTCATTGCATACCTAGACAGCAGTTATCCAAGTTAATAATATCTTAAAGCAGAGGGCAGTGTACTTCGGAAATTTAAACATGCAAGCAAAAGATGATACCATGAGTAATGTTTTACACATCGGAGAAGTAGTTCGCGAACAGTTATCAAAGCATGAGTGACCAGTACACCATTTAGCTCTACAACCATATTCTTTATCTGCGGAACCTACAAAAAAACAAAGTACCGAACAAGCATTGGCTCATGAAAAAATTATTTGCATGTGGGATACTCGCAAACCAGCAAATTAAGATATGAAAGATTCTGATGCGCATACCTTAACAACACTATGCAGCAATGACCTAAGAGTGTCTTGAGCGGAATTATAGCTTGAATATGAGCTCCCCGGAACAAAATTAGCAATTATCTAATTGAAAAGATGAGAAACGGATATAGTATTTTAAACACACCATAGAGTAGAAATTGAAAAAGAAACGATTAGAACATCTGTTAGAGCAAACCTTTACTGGGTGAATTTCAAAATTATCAAAATAATATTGACTACTTTGCGTATTTGTACTGAGAGATGATCTCCAAAATGCCACAACTCTCATCAAAGTCTCTTCGTCTAGGTTCAAATTGACTGGCTGCACGTAAGACATAAGAACATTAAATCAAGCGGCATTAACAGGCAGATGTCAATACAATTCAATACTTGAAGAGTCAGAAGTTGACTCTGGCTGTTTTATTTCTTTATCATTAATTTAGACAGGGTGGGGAGAAAAAGGTAAGGAAAATTTCGTAGAGAGCCACACAATAACCGCCTTGATACCTGCAAAACTATTGAGGCGTGCTTGAATTGTGTGACGTTGGAACCACTTGATACTAGTACAAATACACATTTGAATAGACAACCATTTCCGTCACTGGAATCTGATTGATGTTGACGAAGCATAGCTGCAAAGGGCGCCCCTGTCCATTTGTGATCCACATTTAGAGCCTGCAGTATCCAAAGACAAAAGCCATGTCTTATTTCTGCGACCAGGAAACCAAGCCAACCTATTGCACTTCATAAAAGTATACCTCTATACATAATTGGTTAAATTTCTGTTGGTCAGTGAACATGGATTGTAGACCAAAATTATCTACTCTTGCCACTAGGATCGGAGAATAAGACAGGGCAGTTTTCTCCTCTTCATTCTGCATAAACATTTTAACACAGAATCAATAGGAGGCAAAGAGTTCGACGTAAACTTATGCAGCAATAGCTATATAATAAAGATATGATGGTGCAAAAGAGAGAAGTACAGTACAGACTTACTTGCTTCACTTTTTCAAGCAAGTGAATTCCTAAATGGGTTATCCGGAATTGAATTTTTGAACGAGAAAGGAATACTGAGTCTCCTTTAAGGCTTTTTGAAACTTCACAGATGCGAATGACTCGAGTCAGACCATCTGCATATACTTCATATCCGACCTTTACCATCGGTGTGCTACTCAAGTGCTCGTAGGCCGTTTTATGATCTTTGGCCTTCTTTTCCAACATTAAGTGAGAGGCTATGCTTCTATGTTGAGTTGCCTTGAAAAGGGGTTTCCATGAACGGACCTTATCTAAGCTGACTTCACGCAGAGGTATCATGCCTGAAAAAAAAAAAAAAAAATTCCAGCTTTTTGGTCAATCAAATACCTATGAATTCTCAGAAGATTGATAACATGGGAGAAAGTGCCAATTTTTGTTTTTCTAATAATCTAAAATGTTATGGAGTTTGATGATTTATAAGCAGAAATAATAGTTGGAAGTCAACTAGTACCATCTACTATAACTACAAGCTTGTGAGGAAGGGTCAGATCATCCCATGCATAATCAGCCCCACTTCCAGGTCCAAGTACTTCAATCTCTGATGAATCCTGCAATTAACAAGCAACGGGCACTGTATGATGCACAGAAATTCAAAAACACATATGTAGCGATGACAATAAGTAGGATGTGGCCAACCTTTTGGTAATAAGTGAGAGATGCAGACAAGAAATTCTCAATTCGATATGGTGGTGGGGTATTTGGTGGTTTTTGGAAGCGCACAGCAAGAGTTGAACCTTCTTCAGTAACATTTACAGATGCAAATTCAATTGCGCCTCTGCCTGTTTCACCTGACTGCTTTCTGAACTTGAGGAAAAAACATCCAATTGAAGTGATGCATAATGGGCCTGACCAACTCCCGTTTGCCTTGTTCAACCGAAACTGAATGAATGTCAATGGATTTGCATTGTCACTTCCGTGCTTTCTGATAAAATTTTCGAACAGATGAAGTTCTTTCCTCTGTGTAGTTTCTTCCTGCAATCGTAAGGCTGCTCTCTGCTTACTTTTGATGGTGATTATGCCTACAGAGTCATCCTTCACAGAAAACCAAAAGTGATAGAAAGAAAAGTAAATAAATCATGTTACCGAGATGAATGCCAATATATAAAAAGGGACACAAAAAGAACCTGAAAATGGCGTTGGCGGATGTTGATGGTCTCTTCCGATTCATTGATTACAAGATGTCTCGGAACAAAAGTCACAATCCGTGATGGAACAAGCATTTTACTTGAGATTGATTTAACCGACAACCCAAACCTTGTTATATACCGAAATCCAGACTCATCTTTTGTTCCCAAACTAATTTCTGTCAGTCCTGATAAAGAATCCAAATCCAACACTGCTTCAGTTGCCCCATGACCATCAGCCAATATAACACTAACCTTGCGAGATCTGGCCAAACAAGGTGTTGAAGTGGTTTATAAGAAGATATTGGGTGAAAATATGTACTGAGCACGGATGTCTTACCTTAAAAACCACGACCCTTCTGTCTTTCGGGGTAAATACAATCCAAACTCAGGGGGGACAATGTGATCAAGTTTCTCCTGATCTTCCCTGCATTTGTATACGTTAAATGTAAATAGCCGTCACCAGGTTGAAATATATTTTTATTTGTATTTCATGTACCTGGATAGTGGCTTTTGATCAGGGGGATAGAAGAACAAGGTGCAGTCTGAGTCGTTTTTAAGAATGTACGACGTGAAAACAGCTGCCTGCACCAACCAGAAAAATATATTTTTAAGTAAAAGCAATCAGGAAGGAAACAGAATTCAAGATAAAACCACGACCTCCAGTATGCCTCTTTTCCCTAGAGACAATCTCAAGGAAGCAAAGTATTTTCCACCGGCAAAATCAAGACCAACATCCAAAGATTCTGCATCATTCTTCTGTTTCTGTAACTTCTTAACCCACTGACCACTATTGACTGGTTTGCAGCTCGCTTGGGAAGCAGTGAGAGTAACTCTAAAGTATATCATGTCAGGGTTAGCATAGAAATCCATTGTCTTTCCGCTCTGTACCCTTGCATGTTTGCCAATGCTATGTCTCTCCATCGAGGTGAACTGATCTGCAAGCGAGATAATAATGTTAGATGCAGAAATATAGGTTACCCAAAAAGCACATACTTTTCTGCAGTTACCCGTCTCTGTCAAAAAAAAGGCTGCTTCGGAGGACAGGAAGTTGGACACCTGCACGGTGGGCAACAGAAAAATTTCCTTCTGCTCTCGCAATGCAATACATGCATTCCGTTTCTCAAACACATCAGAGGATGCATCAGGCCGTATGATAGATACTTCCCTCCCAATGCTATGGATAAGAAAATGCACCTTGCCAACACCCTGACTATCAGATGTGACAGAGCAATATGTAGTAGTTAAGGAGACGTTCACTGATTTGATAGATAACGCCCTTTTAACTCCATAACTTAATTTATCAAAAATTCCTGTTAGGCGTACAGCCTTCCCTCCTTCAACCTCTTCAGACCATTCACTTGCCAGTGACTTCTCGCTCTCAAACAAAGTTTCCAAAGATTCAGGTCTGAACGAGAGTGAAAAATTACCTGCCATTTAAATTGTGAAACCAATCAGAATGCTACTAATAACAATCACTGTGGTCGATCATCCTGTCTGCTAAGAGAAACTAGACTATTGATATTACCTGCAGAACTAAAGTAGAGAAATATAGGGACTTAAAGTCATTCAATACTAAGAAAGGCAATTGATGGAAACCTAGTTTCATAAGTTATTGTGATGAGGAGACATTTCAGCCTTACTCGAAAGTTCAATTTATGAATATCGTAGCAAGAAACCAAAATTCTACCAGCAAAACCTACCAACAGCTAAGGATGTCAATGCCTTCTTCAGATCTCCGGATAAGCTTATGGCATTAAATGCTGCCACTGAATCATCAATTGAACCACCAGGCTTCAGAGGTACAGAAGCAAAAACATCTCTCTTCTGCTTAGATCGTTGGAAACGTATCTCCATCGGAAGACTAGTTTCGTTATGAATCCTTGTCAAAGGAGAAACTGAGATCGATAAACCATCCTACAGATTATAGTCAAATGCAAAAGATGAGTGAAAAATTGCATCCATCGGTTGACGTTAAATGATCTTATAGAAAACCTTGAGTATCAGCTTACGACATACCTCAAATCCCTTCTTAATATCCACAACAACAAACGGTCCAGGATGACTCCTTGAATCTATAGAACATATATAAAGTTCAGCAGTGGCAGCATATGCTTATTCAGGTGGAAACCGCATGAACAGAGGTGTGAAAAGCATCAAAGTACCTTGAAGTGATACTATTCTTGTTCTCCAAGCTAGTGTTCTGGCTTCTAACAAAGAAACGTTTATAGAAGAAGTTATGAAATTTCCAGAAGATAGCTGGACTGCAGCCACTGAAGAACTTTCTGGTTGATGGTTCATTGAATGCCTTTGAAAGACATTACACATGAGTAAGGATCTGCTATCCACTTTTTTATGCAAAAAAATCTATACAGAAGTGAACGTGCTTCAACACTCTCAATTGGTTCAAAAGATTATTCTTAATTTAGTACTTTTCTTTTGCACCTTATGGGTAAACGAAAACATGGGAAATAAATTTATTTCAGCAATATGGTCAAGAGAGCGCCAAAGACTCAGCATTCACCACAAAGCATAAACGCATGCATCTTCCTGTTGCAGAATAAAACAAGGCATTAAGGGACCAAGGAATTACCGAAGAAAAACCGAAGCAGTTTGCCTCCTACCAACTGTGGCAGTCTGTTTCTCGTTGAAACGGCAGGTAAGGTCAAGGCCAGAGAGGTTTTCTATCTGAAAGAGACAATTGTTTTCATGGTTCCTCTATAGAAAAAGTGTATATCAAGGAAAAAGGTACAAAAACTATAAAATCATTGGACAGAATCAAGGAAACAATAACCTTGCAACAGTTGGCAAGAATACCGGAAGTTTTTACAGAAAATGGACCAGCAAACTCCAGTTTTCCAAGCACAAAAAGAAGCATATCCAACGACAGCTCGGTTACAAAGACCTCCAACTGCACATGCGAGGGGAAAAATATGTAATGAGTTATATAGAACCAAGACTTCTTGGAAAATGCAGTAAGAAGCTTAGAGTACCTTTCCAATTCTGCAGTAAATATGGGTAGGTACTTTGTCCACAGTATTTTTAAGATCCTGGGTCTGAAAAGTTGAACGGTAGAAAGCACTAACTTCAACTGGATGAATAAATTCCCGCCTATTCCACCAGAGCGAAAAGGAAAATATATAAACAATTGCTGGATGGAATTCTATAGAGGCGAGGAAAATGAACAAAACGGGGAAACCATACGCATCTTAAGAAGCCAGGGAAAGAAAACTTCTCACCATTGGTTTGTCTGAGCATCAAAGTACAGCACCAAAATGTTTGATGTGTTCATAATCCTGGCTTTAGAAGATAGCATTTGTAATGTTAGCTGAGTGATATTGACTGAACCACGAAAAAGGGGAAATCTGTCCCTTGTTTCTGAAAGTTCATGAACAATGGTCAGAGATATGCCATCAATTGTTACGGTAATAGAAGGGGGGGAAGGGTTCATCACAGATTGCGTTTCAAACTCATGGATCTCAGGAGGTACCACAGATGTAATATTACGAGTAGCCAAACTTCCACGAAACACTTTAAACTTGAAAGGATTTCCTGGCTTCCGGACAAATTCTGGAAAACCATCGATAAATGCAACAGCTGAATCACTCTTCTTGTTGACGAGGTAAAATGTATCTTTGACCAATTTACGGTAGGTCTCCCAGTCAATGTCACCCTTATAATTTTCGGATTCGCCACCAGATGCACGAAAGAGTGTTGGTGCATTGTCATAAAGTCCAGAGACGTTAACGATATCTGACCTTGAATGATAGTTTAACCGTAATGGCTCTCCTTTATTGTTTTTGGCATACAAAGATGTCAAGGTGAACCATAAGGTGGATGAATTCCATCCTTGATGACGGTGGTACGTGACCTGCACATGAATTCAAAATTTCTAGGGGATATCATCTCACTAAAAAAAGCAGGGCAAAAAAAGAAAGGTAGCTAGCCTAATTTTAATATATTCTAATATTGTACTGTACTGTACAATGTACATACCCTGAAAAGAGCTCTTTCTCCGACCAGTGAATAATGAAGGGTACCAGCCACAACACAGTTGTCCCCCCTATCTTCCACTGTGAAGAACATATGTTGGTGTATATCTTGAATTGCAACAATCGCTCCTATACATATATCAATTTTCTATTAGGAGAAGAACCCAAAAGTTGTATGAATGACTAAAATATTAATATACCTACTTACCATCCGGAACTACAGTCTCAAAACTTCTTTCAGGTTCATTTTTGAACGAAGGCCTTTCTAAAGAAGCATGTGTGCTTTCTCCTCCAGGTAACGCAGCAAAGGATGAAAGCATTGAAAGGACCATCTGATGTAACAGCACATGATAGGCCAGTAAACATGAGTATCAGCAACTATAGGAATGTGAACACATAAGGAGTATTTCAATACCATTACATATGTACTCCAAACCTGATAACTATACCACAAAGAATGATACCTGCAATTCTGACAGAGATATGGTTATATCAAATCCCAGAACAGAACAACCACCTTCCCAGGCCTGGCTAAATTGTTGATCGGTATTTTCTCGCTTCTTAGCAGATGCAGTGACACGTAGGTCTTCCAAAATATAGTTTTTAAAACGAGAGTGAAATTCTTCCTGTAAATTGATGTTTGTGGAGAATTCTCTTAGACCATTAAAATCTCCTGAGATACTTGTGCTATCACCTGAACTGATTACATCCCTCTGCTGAAATGATGTTTCGAGAGGAGCACCGGACAGAAAAGAAGAAGATTCACTAAATGGTGGAGAAGAAAATTGAGTAATATTTATGTCCTTTTCCACGCTCTCAAGAATCTTAGAAAGAATTGATAGGCGAGAAACTTCACAAAGAAACTTCTGTTCTCTGCCTGCCGAATCAAGGGAACTGTGGAGAGTGATCTCCAGAACAATTTCCCTTATACCTCCTACAAAATCAAGCAATTATAATTTCTTTGGAAAGTCAATTATGTATTTAGATACCGTAAACGTTGTACAAGTGGATAAAGATAGTATAACTTACCATATTCATCAACACAGACAAAACCCAGTGCAAACTGGGTGACATCTATAGAAAACTCTTCTACGAGGTGCCATTTTGCTTGTTGAGAAGGAGTACTAACTTCACTGACACCTGAAGCAGCTTCTACTTTCTCAAGAACTGGCGCAGCAGATTGAATTACTGAGATCTTACTTGAAATGAAATAATGGTACGCTGAGTAGCCATGAATTAACCCGATCAAGGCCTCTGGTTCAAGGACAAAAAGACCACCCTGCCAGCAACATGGCGAGTTACTTCATGCACCATATAGAGCTAGTAGATATGTAAATAAAGCAAGTGGTGTTTATTATTTACCTCGACTCTACAGGAAATTGACTGAAATTTTCTCCCAATAGAGACCGATGTTACAAAGTTACTTGACCGAAGAACTTCAACCAAGACATTTTTTGTTGAGCAGCTAGCAACAAGTAAGTCAGTCAATGCTAAATCGATGTGTATCCAACGGTTCGAATTGGACAGTGAAGAGTCTGAAGCAGAGTCCAACTGGTCCACTTCTCTCTGAACATGAACTCTATTTGTAGTAGGTTCATTTGTTGTTGATGCATTTCCTGCAGAATCATCACCTATATGACAGGCGTCCCCTAAAGCTGATGGGCTTGAGCAATCCATACACACACTCAATATGCAGCTAGAAAGACATGCTTCAAACAAGATATCATGTGACCTGAATGGCAAAGATTCTGTAATGAAGTTGCCAGAACTCTTCCATATATTATCCCTGTATCTGAATAATATAGATTGGAGTTCACACAAATCAACAATGATTAGAAACCTATGTTCTTCACAAGATAGTTCAGCGCATGCTTCCTGGACAGAAGACCAGATTCTAGAATCAGCTAGCTCCATAGGCTTCTCAAAATTTTCGTCTGCTTCAGGAACATCAAATATCACATCTATAGCCTTCACCTTAATGCTCGCTTTAACTGCAAAAAGAGTTTTGCAAAAAGTCTTATCGATCTCATGTTCCACATGCACTGCATCAGACCTGAGAAATTCTTGTCCCAGTGAATGACCCGCAGAGCTAGAGCCACTCAAACCACGGGATAGCCCAGAAACTAAGCTTAGAAGCATCTGGTACAAAATAACAAAACTTACTTGAATGCTTTTTTATAACCTAACAGGTAAATTAGGATCTTGATGCTATTCAGATGTTACGCTTGGAATCATATATCGAAGAAGCAAAAGGACAGGTTCATTTAGATTGAGGAACTCATAAGAATTTGAGCATCATGTCCAACGTTAAGAAAACCTAGAAGAAATCATTTCTGAGACAACGCCAAAACTTATAAAGAAAATCCGCATCTTGTCTAACATCATACATAAAAATCCTTAGGCATCTTGATGCTATATGTTAGCAACAAGTCTATACTCTATACCCAGAAATTAATCACTTAAGTTAGAAGAGTACATAACTACAGAGCCATTTTTATCAAGTGTTCTACTGACTAAGATTAACGCCATGACACTATGTAAGCAAGGACAAAAGGCTCACATTTTGAAAAGGGATATGATAATCATGCTCCCGAGCATCTGAGCCTTAGATGAACTTACCAAAACAAAAATAAACTCATGTGGTAGGAAACTAATTTTCCAATATGCAGATTTAAAGACATGAAAAGTGAAAACTACCAAGAAAGCCTCTCTTACCTGAAAATAAGCATTTAGGTCATCCGGTTTTGATACAATAGTCAGTCCCAGCACCAGCACATCCAAACCAGTTGAGAAATCGATAACAGCTTCGCTAAAGGAATTAACATGCTTTCTGCAATAGATTGCAGTTCTCTCAGATTCAGATGGAATTGCGTAAAATGTAATCGATGGCTGTTACCAATCACAATACTTGATTGCATAATGAAGTCATGAAATATTGAAAGAGTGATTCTCAGCAGGAAAGTAAAAACTATCACATAAAAAGAAAACAGAAATATGAATACAGAAACCTATGGAAAGAGGAAACACATGATTAGCTGCCACACAAAGCAATATTACCCTCTTTTCTTTGATTTAGCGTCACTCAGTTTGGAAATATCTTATGGACATACACTAACTAGTTCAACGAAAGCACCTAAGCTCCGTCCTATAACTTGGGAAGGAGAATGCAGCTAAGTATCAATCTTCAGCGCTAAATGATGTGATCAGAAAATTCCCATATGACATGACAACCAACACAAGTACCAAGCAGGTAGACACAAAGACAATGTTAAGCTTAGTCTAACATATATGTAGCAATAAAAGACAAAACACCAATGATTAAAAGGGATTAATTTGATATAAGAAAAAATCCCACACCTTGAGGATGAAAAGCAGATAGTTACGGGTCTCAATACAAAAAATTGATTCCACTTCTTTTCTGCCATTTTGCAGAAAGAACAATCAAAACCAGAAAACCCTATGTGTGAGGACAGAGAATTCCATCCTTGAGAAACATATTTTTCATAACTTGGAATCACAGTATCACTTATCCCCAGCTCCTGACGCGAAGGCCTATCTGATCTTGTGTTGTCAGATTTTGAAGTCGGCCAGACAACGAACTCAAAATCATGGAAATCAAATAAAAGAATATCTTTCTTCCCAACTAAAGCATCCACTTCTTCAGCCTTCTCCACCAACAATTTGACATGGGGGCCACCAACAAGTATGCCAACCTTAATCTGTCTCTCTGGATGAGCTCTATGTAAAGACTGTTCAATAATGCGCCTGGCGATCCCATCTTCTTCATAACTAGCCATGTCAGAATCAACCCCACCTGTTACCAAAGAACTTGAATGAACCGCTCCAGTAATATCGTCTACAAATAAGCTCTGAGACTGTTGTGTCTGCCACATTAGCAGAGCCATTGAAAACAACGATGAATACTCTAAAACAATATCCAACTTTCCCAATACCATGCTGCACTTCCAGAGCCCCGAATCTTGGTTACCAGCATCCTGATATGCCATGCAGCTTTTAATATCAACGAGTAAGCAAGGGTTATCAGAAATTTTAAAAGTACTTTTATCTAACTTCAAGCAATTGCTCTTCCAGTTCGACCACATTTCTCTCATAAGATTTTGTAGATGCAGAATGCCTTCATGTCGATCATTGCCATGATTGTTATCTGTTTTGGAAAGTAGGATTGGCTGTGCTGGGTCCATCTCCAGGATAGTTTTCACATCTTCACGCATAAGCTTCTTATTTCTCTGAGCAGAAGTACTGGGATCTTTTGTAGATTTCATGAAACGACTGATTTTTCTAAAACTAGAAGACTCAACCTTCAGTTTCCCACAGGAAGCAGACGAACTCTGAGTAAGACAACCAACAATAAGCATTACCAAAACCTCATCAGCCAAGAGGCAAAGAACGACAACATTTGAGTCCGTGTGTCCAGCACTGTCTTTCGATGTCATAAAACTTGAAATCATTTTCTCTGGATAAAATGTGATAGAAAGTCTCCCAAGATTGACAACTGCATGAAACTCAAGAGATACCCGCTCGGAATCATCTTCATTGTTCCTATCAGTTTGTAGTTCTTGGGTCAACAGTTTCGTGTACGAGAGAAAGCGGGCTATAGACCAGAATGTCCTACTAATAAGTCTCCATATATAAGCTAAAACCCAGGTGATCTTACACAAACAATTGAAGTGGCCATATAGGGAAGTTTCATCATAGTTATCATTAGCATTCTGAGAATTCAGGCAGGCTCTGTATCTGGCTACTCTCCGCGCCCGTGCGATTGCTTCAGCAGGGAGTTCTTTCTCAATATTACATATCATCTCCCATTTACGTCTTGCAGTTACAAAATGCCTTTTGTTTTCTGAAACTTTCCAAAGTGGTGATTTCTCTGGTGTTTTCCTGGAGTACCCAGCTAAAGATAGCAAATACTCGTAAGCATTCACGTATCGCATCCAGAGGATAACAGCACTAGCTAAATTCTGGAATGAATTAGCGTGAGGTGAGATCATCAAGCCGGTTCTGCGAGCAGCTACTTTCCAAAGATAACGTCCATTTCTGACAGAATTACCGTCTTTGGAAGATAACTTCGCCAGTCCCATTAAAACCGGAAGATCAGTTGGTCTAAACGAGAAGCTCAACTCTGGAATGCGGAGGATCAGATCAGTAAGTTGAAGATTATGCAGCGTAATCAACATGACAAGACTGTCAAATGCGCAGAGGTCGGCGGAATCATTATTCCTCTTATATCCAATCTTGAAACCGTAACCACTCAGTGTCAAGGAACTACGGCTCAAAGGGAATAAAACTGCAGCAGCTGAACTCCTTAATACACTAAGATTCCCAGAATTCTCAGAATCACTCCTAAGCTCGTTGATTTCCAGAACAAAACCCAAGTCACTTGAACCCGGTAAACAAACTTGAACATCAATACCATGTAGCTGAATACGGAAATGACTGAGGATAAGATTCGAGAAGGAAGTCTTGAGCCTACTTCCCTGGGAAGTGCCATCCAGCATCCTTTCCAAAATTTCATGTAAGAAGAATCCCTGCGGTGTTAAAAAAAAAAAAACCATTGGCAATACACACATAATTACATTCATGATCAACCAAATCATCCCAGAGTTAATGAACAATTGAGGAAACAGCTTTTTCATTCACACAGTAGCAGAATTAGTAAGGCACTTCAAGAGAAACCAAATTAACAGGTTTACCTCGGGATCAATAGACGACAGAACTTTTTTTATCTCATTCGCTAAAGTTTCAGGTGATGCTCGCATCCTTCTCGAGCTTCCTTCCTCCGTCCCTCTTCTAAAGGGGAAAAAAAAAACACAGAACCGAATACCAATAAACCCTAAAGGAGCTATTGAATTTGAAGCCCAATACACGAAATCACAATTGAGCGATGGGATTAAGTTACCTGGCCAACAATCTGACATGTACACCGCGAATTTCGATCCGGATGGCCGGAGCTGACCAAAGGGACAAGTGAACAACCAGGTGGTCGACAGTGAATCCTTCGAATGAAACACTGGATCCACCGAGGAGCTGATTAAGCTGAGAAACGTCGAATCGGAAATTCCGTAATGTGAGGAGAGTATCAGTAAGCCCTAATTTGACCTGAAGATCAGGCTCTTCCCGAGAAAAATTCCGCAGCAGAGTACGAAGTCTCCGTCGGAAGAAATTGCAAAGGAACGTCATTGCGAATTCAAGTCAAACAGATTCCTCCATTAACGAGTTCGAAGATCTCCAGGAGAAACAAACGGTTGATATGAGCCCTCTTTACTGAGAAATCCCCTTATCAGGCAGAGCGGGAAAGCAAGAGGCCAGAGACGACGTCACACGACTCACGGGAACAAACCTTTAGAGACACGTGTCAGTCTCTCTTACTTCAGCGCAGGCGATGAAACTGGTATTTGCCGTTTTCTTCTTAGCCAACGGGATTACCTGTAGTTTCCAAGAGGACCACCCTTAAAAAGGGAAAAAAATAAAAATTAGAAGCTAATTTTGTTTTAAGTTGCAAATTATGCATTTAATAATGAAAATCAGTTGGTTGGAAAAAAAAAAAAAAATTAGATTCTTATTTTAAAAAAGTAAAATAAAAATACAACACACCATATACAAATTAAGAAAACCGTTCTCTTCTTTCTCCCGAAGACGACTTCAAAGGCGAATTAAAACAGTTTCTTCTTCTGAGCCGGCGTCGGTTGTACTTTTGTTTTTTCTTTTCTTCTTCTTCTATGTGTAATTAGGTTTTCATCTTTTTAATAAAACTGAGCGATGATTTGGAAGTTCTGATTTTCAGATCTTGTTCTCTTTCTCTCTCTTTGGGAGGATCTCTTTCCAACCATAACCCGGCACCGATCCAGTAGTTTATGTGTTGGCAGCACTCCGTTGAAGATTTCTCTGAACGGCTTCCGTCGTTTCATCTCTGAAACGTTGCGTATTCACCATCGAAAAGTCCATTGCTTTGATTTGGATCTCTCCAAATTGAACAAAAGATCTCAATTACGGATCTGGGATCCAGGAGGAAACTTCTCTGGTGTTAAGTACTATCGAAGGAGAAGAAGACGGTTAGAGACAGATCCAACAAACAGAACGGGAAAGGAGAAGACACTTCGTCGCTTTGGCTATTTTTGGCTTCTATGGAGGCGATTTTCTTCCCTTTATCTCTTGCGCATATGGAAGCCGAGTATTTCAGATGGATCTACAAAACAATCCACATATGGGAAGTTGATTCTACCGGCAGATGTTAGAACAAAGGCTACAATAATGGTTGGGCTTAGAAAGAGGAAGTCGAAGTCACAGAGTCACAATATTTTAGAAGGATCTTGGTACGGAATGTTTGGTACCACTGTATCTATCGTTCAGATTTACATCATGGACACATCAGGTTTCAAGATGCTATTTGAAAAAAAAGAAAGATGCTGCATTCTATCAGATTATGTATTTTGGTTTACAATGGTTTAGTTGTACATATTATAGTTCCGGTTTGTCCCGGTTTAGACAAACAATTGTATATGTTTCTCAACTCTGAGATATTATCAAAAATTAACAGAAATTCTCAGATCTACTTTTCTCATCCATCTATCGAGTTCATCTTCCTCTTGCTTGATTAAGCTTTGATTCTATTTCTGTTCAAATTACTCTCTTCTAATACATTCAAATCACATCAGAAAAAGATCAAATATAAAGTTGGATAATAATCGATTTTGTTATCGATTAGCGAGTAAGACTACTCTTTGGAAAGCATCGTTAAATTTCCTTTTGCTGTATTTTTTTCAATGTATGGCACATATATCTGCGTATGTAATAATTTGTGCTTCAGTAATTCTGTATAATGTCTCTGTAATCTTTCTTTTGAATTAATAAAATTATTGGCCGGAAAAAAAAAAAAAAAATACAACACACCCGCATGCTGTCGCGTTCGTAAAGAAACGAAAATTAAATAAAAGCTAATTAACATTTCCTTTTGTTGAATAAAAACAAAATTCTAGAGTTAGAGTTTCCTTCTATCAAATCCGTTTCCTTACTGGAAATTGGTGTTGAACCAAACCGTCTATCTATATAAATGCACACAATCATATAAAACAATAAATTAGAGAACAAAAAGTAAACAGAAATTCTAAATTTTTTCGATAATGGACGGTTTATCTGGACATCTCTTAGACAAAGTTTTATTCGAGATAGATCTCAGATCTCTGGCGATGATGCGTTGCACAAATAGATATCTCAACTCGCATATTACATACGACCCGTATTTTAAATCTGAATACTTTTCTCGGATCGAATCCGGTTTGCTTCATATCTCCGCTTGTGGCTCAAATTTGCTCGGCTACCACCCATACGGCGAATCTAGGTCACTAAGAATCACAAATACCTTAATGGAGTGTCATATCTTGGGATCTTGCTCTGGCCTTCTTCTACTCTTCATTGATGATTCTCTATGCGTCGCGAATCCTCTTACGATGAAGTTTCGATTCTTGAATCACTCTAGGTTGATGGTTTTCGCTAGGATAGCGAGTCGTCCAAATGCTGTTCGTCGGGACAACAAAAGGCACATCGGGTTCGCAGTTGATCAAATTGATCGAGCCACTCACGGTTTCAAACTCGTCCACATGGTCGAGGATGGAACAAACTGTGAAAGGAAGTATAGGTTCGAGATTAACGCCGGGGATTCATGGAGACTTTCGAAAACGGAGATTACTTGCCCCGCAAGCGATCTAGATTATCACCGTATGAAAAGCCCCGTTTACTTGGACGGATCTGTTCACTGGCTAAGAAAAGACGGAAGCATCCTAGCTTTCAACCTGGAAACAGAGCATGCACGACTGATCCCGATCGAATTCCCCCAGGGATTGAGTTTGAAAGCGGTCTTCGCCACCGGTGATGGTAGCCTAACTTTGATATCAGCGACCAAGGATGACATTTACGTTTATGCCCTCGAGGATATTCTCAGTGATCCCAAGTGGGTCCTCGTGACGCAAATCCGGAACGTAGTGCTGGACGAAAAGAGGCTTGTTTATTGGAACGTAGAGGCTTACGATGGGAAGTGTTTAGTGTTGAGAGAGGATAGGAACGACAACGACCGACTGATTCATGTGTACGACTTGAGTGCTAACAAGTGGGGAGTCATGGGTTCGGTCCCAAGGTGGTCCGATGCAAATCGAGATGTTTTTCAGTATACACCGTCGCTGACTTCTGTGGGACCTGATCATGATCATATATTGGTTAATGATGATAAGCGCATCTCCTCTCTAAGCTTGATTATGGGACTGATTGATGGAATCTCATCAGAAACAGTGGAAAAGCAACTTAGAAAAAGATCGGCTGAAGCAGAAGAGAAGAAAACTAGCATGCATTCATTGGGAAATCGGCTGAAGCAGAAGAGAAGAAAACTTAGCATGTATTGGTGAAGAAGAGGAAACCTTCGTCCAATTTTGTATGAGTAAAAAGAACCAACCAAAAAAAAAAAAAGAGGAGTGGTGTAGACTATAGAAGGATCCAGAATATCTCAAGTATTATGATGAAATATTGTATAGTTATTATTTAGATATTATAGAGATTTGTAGCTATCTAGTTTAGGAAAGAGCTTTAATATAAATATGTATGTAGTCCTACTAGTTATTCTCATGAGAGTAAATAATACTTCTTACAATTCCTAAACTCTCATCATATCTAACATAGACATCATACAAGGAACATGTGTCTTTTTGGTTAATGAACTTGAAAGTTCCTAATAAGTCTGCTCCAAATCTCCAAGTCTCAAGCATCTCAAATCATGTTTTTTTTAATGGTTCCTTTTTTTTAGAGTGAATAAAAAAATGAGGATGGAGATGATAAAAGTAATAAAAAAATCATCTCTCTTTTTTTATACAACAGAGTTTTCGGTAATTTAATTAGGACCATGGAATAATTAATCAAAATTTAAAATTAAATATGGATTTATATAAGCTTATGCTTCGTATTCTTCTTTTTTGTTGCAGCTAAGCTATTCATCTAAAAAAATATATGGAAATTTCTTCCGAAATAAATGGTTCCAAATTTGAATATATATACTATATATAGAATAGATTCCATATAGACACCATCGTCTCCAACATTTTCCTTGACGATGTTGTAATCGGAAAATCTGTGTAAGCTAATTTTTTTTATTGATTTCTTCAAATGCATCATAAGGCTTCGAGCAGAGACGTCAATAGCCAGAAATTCACAAAACTAAACAGAGTAGAAGCTAAGCCAGATCCTGACATCTATGACATCACCTACGTCGACATTTCTCCCTCCGAAGGCTCCTCTTCCCCTCTCTCAAAATCACCATGGGCCGTACAATTCGATCCCACCGACGTGGAACCGCCGCATTCGGCGGCGAAATCTACGGCGGCGTCCACCGACGAATCCAATAACTACTCTCCCAACATCCTCATGGGCTCTCTGGTCCGCGAAGAAGGCCACATCTATTCCTTAGCCACGTCCGGCGATTTGCTCTACACCGGATCCGACTCCAAAAACATCAGAGTCTGGAAAAACCACGTCGAGTTCTCGAGTTTCAAATCGAACAGCGGGTTGGTGAAAGCGATCGTGCTCGCCGGCGACAAAATCTTCACCGGACACCAAGACGGGAAGATCCGCGTCTGGAAAGTCTCGTCGAAAGGCTCCAACGTCTTCCGTCGCGTTGGCACGATGCCGATTCTCCGGGACTACATCAGGAACTCGATCGCGGCTTCCTCGTACTTCAGCTTCACGCGGCGGAATCGAACCAGCACCAGCGCGCAGGGGTTCCGGCACCTGGACGCGATCTCGTGCCTCGCCTTGAGCGAAGACAAGAGGCTTCTGTACTCGGGATCGTGGGATAAGACGTTTAAAGTGTGGAGAGTCTCGGATCTGAGGTGTTTGGAATCGGTGAACGCTCACGAGGACGCCGTAAACGCCGTCGTTTCGGGATTCGACGGTTTGGTTTTCACCGGGTCTGCGGACGGGACGGTTAAGGTGTGGAGGAGGGAGGATCAAGCGAAAGAGACGAAACATTTCTTCTCCGAGACGCTTCTGAAACAAGACTGCGCCGTTACGGCGATCGCGGTTGATCAGAGCGCGACGTTAGTTTACTGCGGGTCCTCTGACGGAACCGTTAACTTCTGGGAGAGAGACCACAACATGAAAAACGGCGGCGTTTTGAGAGGGCATAAACTCGCCGTGCTCTGCCTCGTCGCGGCGGGGAATCTGTTGTTCAGCGGTTCCGCCGATCTCGGGATTCGCGTTTGGAGGAGGCCAGAAGGCGGAGGAGGAGGAGGAGTGCACGTTTGTATTTCGGTTTTGACGGGACACGCAGGTCCGGTGAAGTGTCTGGCGGTGGAGAGGGATCAAGAATCGGCTTCCGGTGAGAGACGGTGGATTGTGTATAGTGGAAGTTTAGATAGGTCGGTGAAAATGTGGCGTGTGTCGGAGAATTCGCCGCCGATGGAATACCGGTCTCCGGATCCGTTTGGCGGTCCGTCTGAATTAACGGTGGCTCCTAGTTTCTCGGCTCAAGGGAGAATTAGCCCCAAAAAATAGTTGTTCTCTTGTTTTTTTTTGTATGTAAACAGTAAACAACAGCGAATTATTCAAATGTTTACGTAATTAGCATATTTAAACAGATTGATGCAACCATCTTCATGTAGTTCCGGTTCACCTTAACCGGGATTTTGAGGATATACTGTATTTGGATAAGGGAACTTTTTTGATATCTTACACTCATCGAATATATCGAATGAAATTTCTCCTCTTTCTGCTAGTTTATGCACAATGTCAGGATGAATATCATGTCTTTTTTTATTCTTTGGATCATAAATCTGATTTGCTATGTGCTCTTCTTCATATTAATCTTACTTAAGACAGTCTCTTTAGTGAACGCTAAGACCAAAAATAGAGAGATTTCCTTTATTTCCTTGCCTTATTACTTTCCAGTTTGAGCTCTTTTTCTTTGATTGATATTAAGATCAAGAAATTGATTTGCTATCTGCCTCTGTTGGTTTCAAGTAATTTCAACTTTATTATCCACATTGATTGTATAACTATGTACGCAGAATACTAACATGTCACATATGTTTTTTGATCTTTGCTATAAAACTTTCCCTTACGTTTTGGTTCAAAGATTCTTGAGAATTGCTTCCAACAAAGATTGGTATCGACAGAACACTACTTTTCTTGGCTGACGCAAAAAAAATTTTGCAGGTTCAATGCAACTCTCTGATCTCACTTTTATTTACTTTGGCAAAACAGTAACTGGTTACTGGTCCTTCTTGCCTTAACCCACTAGAAGAAAAAAAGATGGCCTAATTCTTCTTGCAGATAGAAGAGTAGAATTGCATTTGTGGTTTCAGTTTTAATTAAGACATAATACATGATTTTTAGCATTCAGTTTCAGACTAACCGTAAAAGTACAAATGGAAAATTCCATAAAAATACCCCAACTAAATTTTTAAAAGCTTTTTAATACCAAACTTTTAACATACCCAAAATAATACATCAACTAATTCATGTTTTCATTATAATATCTCAACTTTTAAATTGTACCCATAAAAACATTCGACTCAACAACATAATAACTTCTGTTATCTTTCTTACTAAATAATAAAATATTAATATTTAAATAAAAAATATTAAATTTCAAAAATCCCAAAAAATCCAAAACAATTCCAAAAAATCAAAAACAATTCCGCAATTTTCAAAAAATAGGAAATAATCGTTCAAAATTTTATATATAAAAAATGGTATATTTTAATTTTTTTGAATTTTTGAGGAAAATCCTAAAAATTCTCAAAACTCAAAAAGTACAAAAATCACATTTAATATATTTTATAATTTGTATACTTTATTGATAGTTGCATTATTTACATCATTTTGACATTCATTTAAGATAACATTTGCATTCTTTCATGCATTAACTTGTTAAATTTGATCTAGTTTGCATCCATTTTAGATTTTAGGGTGTCTTAGTTTAGGTCTAACATATTTGTTGCATTTGAAGTGTCTTCTATGTGTTTTGGAGGCTATGGACACATGTTGAAGTTTGGTGGATGAGCAATGGACAAGGAGAAATCAAAATAAAAAGAAGCAGAAATATGTGCTCCAGCATCGGCCAATTACATCGGTCTGACTGCCTAACGCGCGACACCAGAGAGTTGTATCGGCCTGAGTGCTCAATGCGCGATACCAGAGAGTTGCATCGGCCAGTTGCATCGGCCAGTTATATCGGCCTGACTGTCCAATGCGCAATACCAGAGAGTTGCATCGGCCTGACTGCCCAATGCGCAACACCAGAGAGTTGCATCGGATTGACTGCCCAATACGCGACACCAGAGAGTTGCATCGACCTGACTACCCGTTGCGCGACACCGGACTGCATGAAGTGACGGTAATATCGGGCCAGACGAAGGATTTGCAATCCGATTTAGCCTTGGCGTTCTTCATGAAAGTCATAGATAATTGAGTTATCTTTCGTTTGATGGTGGTTTCAAGTCATTCAGTGCAGCGGTTCAAGAGATACAGCTATTTTAGCATGGATCGATCCATCCGTGTTCCTAAACCAATTGGTTTATTTGCATAATCAAATGAAATATGATTTAAACCCGGTTTGACCTAATATCTCCACCAAGCTTCTCTTACACATCTTCTCTAAGCTCTTATTACAATCTCTTACCTTGATCATCTTTTCTTTTTGTTAAAAAAGCTCTTTCTCTGTTTGGTTCTAAATCAACTTTGTAAGATCTTTTCAAGAAGTTTGTTTTGCAATCCAAGAGTTTCTCTTATCTATCATCTTCTTCTTTATATTTATGTTTACCAATATCGACTTCAATATATTTGCGGGTTTAACCATGTTTAGTGAGTAGTTTCCTTATGATTTAGGGATGGGTTAGATTTATGGTGTTTTAGGGATTAATCTTGATGTCTATGGTTTGATCCTTTCATTTACATCCTTGCTTAGGTGATCTTAATGCTAGTTTAGCCTTGATCAAGCTAATTCTAGACCTTAAGAAAATTCTCATCCACGAAAAGTTTGTTGAAATTTCCTAATTAACTAAGCAAGGGATTTGCATTCTTAACTCATGAAAGTGATTGTCCAGGGTGTCTATTAGCATGTTAGAACTGATTCTAATGCTTGTTAGCTTTTTTCACAAATGAAAGTATGATATTGATTATGATTGTTAATGATGTGATTATTGCCATAAAAATGGATTAATATTGCTTTATAGTTCTAATCTTAGGGATTATCATTCATTGTGATTGATTGGCATCATAGATTGATTCTTGAAATACCTAAGGTCAATACCCCCATCCTTGGATTCGTTTTAGTCAATTGATAATCTTGATTAGTCTCTTGTTTGCTTATTTTATCTGTCAATTGAGTTCTTGAGTTGTTAGGTTACTTATTTGGGTTGATTGTCTTGTTTACTTATCTAGGTTGCTAGATAAACATCAAAACATATAGACTTGCTTAGATTAAGGAGTTTATGCATTACTAATGTCACAAACTTCCCCATTTGGATTGATCCTGAGTGGGTTTGAGTAATTGATAGCTAAAAATTGACTTATCATTTATCATGTTTATGAATTTTTACAAAGGTGTCTTTTTCAAGACTCAATGTTTCTTGTGTTTAAACTATTTTTGTAATTTTTTTGAGCTTTTGGAAATTTTTCTATTTTTTTCCAAAATTTAAAAAATTAAAGTATAATAGATTTTTAGTCTTGACCTTAATTAATTTCACTCTTACGAATGTTGTTACTAACATGTATATTGTCGTTGATAAAGAAAAATAAAACTATCGATAGAATTTTCATACATATATACGAATATTCGACAACACTACATTTAGACCTTCATGTAAAACATTTCTCAATTTGTTTCTACATGTTTCTTAGGTCCATCATCTTTAAGGTTACGAAACCTTATAATTAATCATTCAAGCACTGACATTCTAATTATCTGTAGTTAAATAATATATAGAAACATAAAGAAAGCTGCAAGCAAAACTCACAAAAATTAAATATAAAAGGAAATGAAGTAACTTAACGCGATGGCTAACGAGATGTAAAAAGTATAAACACACCTGAAAGGCTGAAACATCCACCGATCTCTTCAATACTAATATCCATCGACCAGACTTTCTTAATTCTTCTTCACCAATTTTAACTCTTTACACAAAAAGATGAAACTTTTTGGTCTCTTTCTTTGCTTTACTCTTTTGTTCCTTTGTCCGTTCGTATCTCAAGCCGATGTGCCGGAAGTCAGCCGCGAGCAACATGATTGGAAACTTATAAACGTTACCATCAAATTCATAATAATAAATGTTTAAAGTAGTGTGAATTATCTTGACTATGGTTCACATGGGATGAGCCAAACCGTTATTAATTAGCATAATGAGAGATGTGATGCATATTCATAAGTTTGTTGGTGGGGCAAACTCTATTAAGTATGGAGATCATATTGTTAGATTATCTACATCGGTAGTTTTTTACACCGTTTTTCACCAACTAAAAATTGAAAAAAAAAAAGAAGAAGAGAGAAGTATAACTTTTTCTCGTTTGAGAAACTGCAAAAAACGTCTCTGGCTCATTCTTTTTATAATTTAAAATTTAGTTATATAAATATTCAGAGAGTATTTTAAATCCGTTTTCGTTTTCTCTTGTTTTTTTTTACTTTGTTATGCTTACCGAACATTATGAAGTTAGGCATTTACGCACCCTCCGTTAACCCAAGCAAATAACAGATTTAATTAAAATACAATCCAAATTAAAAGTTAAAAGAAAATTAAAGATTATTTAGATAAAATGATAAATTTTAGAAAACTAAGAGCAAAATGATAAAGAAGCACCCGATGATCTTATTCTACTACTTTTTTGTAAGTCTCGTTAAAATACTTGTTGGGTCTGACACACTAATTAATCAAGAGTCTCCTCTTGTCCACCATGCTCTTCTTCTCCATGCATCTTCTTCCGAGCCTTCAAGATTGGTCCTCCCAGCCTTGGCTTTTCTTGCTGTTGTTTTCTCACAATCCAGTACCACACGTCACAGAAACCATCAGCAATCTCCTTTCGAAGTATCATCAGCTCATAGTAATCCAGACCGGCAATCTCTCTACCGCACATTCTCCTAGGAGAAGAAAACCAAACCAAACCAAACCCACCCACATGAGTACTCATAAAGGAAAATATCACTCTGGAGAGCCAGAAACGATGTAAACGATTCACATACTCGTTCCAAAGCTGCCATTTCTGGATCTCCCACTTCATCGAGTTCATGTTTCGCAGCTGCAAGAGCATAAAACAAGCACTTGTAAACAACAACAACAACAACAAACCAAAAAAAAGAGACGCACAACAGGAAGTGAATAATGTATGCACGCACCAGTATTAGAATATCATCCCAGTCTTGTCTTTTGAATCTTCCTTCAGGGCTGTATTGTTTAACCAATGAAATATGATCAAGAGCAAGCAAATTATCTCTATATAAGTTTCTGTGCGGATGCGTTTTACCTGCTCCGCTCCTCTCTCGCCCTCTGCCTTTTTAACTTTCTACCCTTTAAGGCAACTAACTGACTTCTAATTCCCTGATTCCTCTTTCTCTTAATCAATTGTTTGCAAGTATCTGTATCCTCCTCCTTGACCAGCCTCTTTTCCTCTTCCTCCAGCTCTATTGTCTTCTGTAATATTTATAAACAAAAATGTTATATCCAACTTGTTTGCGAATGTTGTTGTATCAGTCACCACTTTTGAATGGAAGTGCCAAGTGTTACCTTTTCTAGTGGATATCGAACCCTGTCCAAGCCCTGGCGAAGCTGACTTTCAAGTGACCGCAGCTCCATTAGACTCAGAGCGTCGAGACACTCACCACACAATTTCCTGGGAGTTACAAAAAAAAAAAAAAATATATATATATATAATTTAAAGAAAGTGGGACAGTTAATGTTTGTTAATTGAGTCTTACTCGTTCAAAATCTGTAAGCCCTCAAGTTTGCTCTTCAGAGACTCAGCCTTTAGCAGCTGCAACAACACAATATAGGGTTGTAAGAACAAAATGTAAGCAACAACATATGTATATATACATATATATTATACTAAACATACCAACGCTTCATTATCTGGTTCTAGTCGCCTCATTTCAGACCTGTATCAATTGCAAACCCAGAAGAATTAGACAGGCCTTTGGTTTTTGTTTCTTACCAATAACAATTTTCTCCAATTCAAGATTCTATGATTCGATCCATGTCCCGATTAACTAAGAACTGGTTAGAAAGCTGACTAAAACTTCAAGAATGTCTTGTTCCATAGCTTTAATTTTGAACAACGAAGAACCAATTTAACAACATATATATCCCTTTAAAAACAACAGAAGGAGACCCATCCCAGCTTTTAGATAATAATTCTCTGAGATTACCTGCAGGAACTCAGCATCTCTCTCACAGCTTCTTCCTTCAAGTTCAATTTGTTCAAGTTCAAATCCGAGGAAGCCAGCATCTCCTGTCCCGTACTCTCTCCCTCACTGTCCGTGTCAAACACTTTAAAATACTCTTTCAAAGACAGTAAATCATCGAGTTTGCAGTCCAGAAGTTCAGCCTTTAGCAGCTGCAAGAACACAAGATAGATGGAAAATAATTTCCATGATGATCGTTGAAAAGTGGAGAGCAAGTGCATACGTGTGTGTATATATATTATACATACCACTTCTTGGAGCTCTTCTTCTTGTTCAGAGCTGTATCAAATCAATTGCAAGAAGAATAAAGTCAGGTTTTCTTTTTAACTTGAGCTAAAAAAGCTTACAAAAACCGACAACATTTTTTTCTCTGTGGAACAAGTCAGACAGATGCTAGGATCTGTAGCTTTAATAAACAGAACGAAGAATCAAAATTGAAAAAGAAACAGATTTTGTGACGGTTTGGACATTCTGATTACGTAAGAACTAATTTAACAACAAATCACTAGAAAACACACATCCCAACAAGAGAATCCAGCTTTACCTGGGGGAAAGCTGTATACCCACGAGTTCATGGAGATCTTCATCTTGTGGCCTTGGTTCAGAGCTGTATCAATTGCAAGAAGAATAAAGTCAGGTTTTTTAAAAAAAGGCTAAAAAAAGCTTACAAAAACCGATGACCTAGGGAACACGTTAACAACAAATTCCTAGAAAAACACAAGGAGACGCATCCCAACAAGAGAATACAGCTTTACCTGGAGGAAAGCGGCATCTTTCTCAAAATCTGTAAGCCCTCGAGTTCGCACTTGAGAGTCTCAACGTTTGGCGGCTGCAAGCAGAAGATAGATGGGAAACAATTTCAATTTCAATCACAATCGCGCTGAAAAAAAGGAGAGCAAGTGCATCTGGGTGTGTATATATTCCTTATACATACCAACGTTTCATCATCTTCTTCTTGTAGCGTTGGTTCAGACCTGTATCAATTGCAAACCCAGAAGAATAAGCCAAGCGTACAAAAACCGAAAACGTTTTTCTCCGGCTCACATCGTTACCACGAGATTACCTGAAGGAATTGGACATCTCTCCCACGTTCTTCGGCGTATGCTTAGGCACCAATTTCGATTTCGTTTTACGTCTCCTAGACCACGTAGCTTTAGCTTCATCATCAAAAGGAGAAAGAATAATCAGGTTAAATTAAAAAAAAAAAATGATTAGTTTGCGTTTGCGTTTGCGTTAAGCGTTTAACAGTTTCAATTAGGGTTTTCTCCTTTGCCAGCCTATTATCACTATTTTTGTATTTTGCCGAGGCCCATATTATCTCAGCCCATTATAATTAATATAAAATTAGGGTTTTCTCCTTTGCCAGCCCATTATCACTTTTGTATTTTGGCGAGGCCCAAATTATCCCAGCCCATTATTATTAATATAAAATCTCTTTTTCTTTGTTTGTCAGCTTTGACTTTGTTATGAACAGGGAGGACTTTCGATTTTTTTATACCTCAAGAGTACCAAAAAGGCTGGATCATATCTCAACAATAGGGATATGCTAAAACATACTCAAATAACATATTTCGATTAATTCATACATGAAATTAATAAATTTGGCTAATTCATACTTTGTCGTAACAGCGTTAGATTTTCCGTCAAATTGTGCTGACTCGGATGCCACGTGTGAAACGACGTCGTTTAACCTTAAACGATTTTTTTTTTTAAAACGGAATTTAAAAAAAAAAAAATCAAAACAACGTTGTTGAAAATCAAATTTTCACCTTCTCTCCTTCCTCTCAACTCCAAATTAGGGTTCTTATTCTCTCTTGACTCATTCAATTTTCTAGAAATTTTTTGTTCACAGTAATTCAGGTAAGTTAATTCATCATATCTCTGTTCAAAACTCAAGATAAAGAACTCGATCTGGATAAGCAAAAATATTGTTGATTGATCAGAATATCCTGAAACACAATAAAAAAAACTATATTAATTTCACTCAAACATTGTATCGAACACTTGGTGTTCATTCAATTTCATAGTTTCTACTCAAGTAACTCTGATAATATTACTACACTTACACGTTCGTTTTTCATCAAAGACACACAAATAAACACAATTCATCAATCTATTCAACTAAATTCAACTAACAAGCTATTATTTTCATGAAAAAACCGAACCCTAAACTCACCTCATGTTCACGTACGAAAATCAGGCTGGAGCTTTTCAAACTTCCATTCGACTTCTAACCCCTTAATAAAGCTGACAAATCGCGACACTAATTGCTTAAGATTTCACTCGATTCCTCAAATTTGTCCATATCTCTGTAGAAGAAGTTTCATGGGTTTGGAAATTGAGAGAAAATAAAAAACCTTTGATTTTTTTTTCATTTCTAAATATTCAACGTCGCTAATAAATATAGTTCTTTTTTTTGATAATATACTAATAATTGATTTGGCACAATTGGTTTGAATGAAAAGTTTAGGACAAGAGGTCAAGAGGTCACGAGTTCAATCCTTCCAAACAGTGTTGTTTTAAATAATTTTTTTTAATTACAGTTTTGAATAAAATGACGTCGTTTCACACCTGGCATCCGAGTCAGCACAATTTGACGAAAAATCTAACGCTATTACGGCAAAGTATGAATTAGCCAAATTTATTAACTTCGTGTATGAATTAACCTGAATATGTCATTTGGGTATGTTCTAGCACAACCCTATTGTTAAAGATGGGTAAACCCATTGGGTATCCTAAACCCTCAAAAAAAATTCAAGCCCATTATCCTATTTTTTTTGTATAAAAAGATGAGGGCTTAAACTCGGTGGGTATCCTTATTACATGGGTTCAAATAGGGTTATCTTATTAGGTTTAGGGTACCCATAGGTTTTTTTTTTAAATTAAATCAATACTTTCAAAATAATTTATAACAAAATATTTATCTATTTTTTTCACAAAAAACGTAAAATCACGTTTTCTAGCAAAAACGTTAAAATCACGTTTTCCCGACAAAAACGTAAAATAACGTTTTCACGCCAAAAAAGTAAAATCTTCTTTTCACGGCAAAAATATAAAATCTTCTTTTCCCGCCAAAAACTTAAAATCACGTTTTTCGGCAAAAACATAAAATCTTGTTTTTCTGGCAAAAACGTAAAATCATGTTTTGTGCCAAAAACGTAAAATCATGTTTTCCCGACAAAAACGTAAAATCTTATTTTCACGGCAAAAACGTAAAATTTTGTTTTTCCGCCAAAAACATAAAATCTTCTTTTCCCACGAAAAACTTAAAATCACGTTTTCCCACGAAAAACATAAAATCTATTTTTTTTGGAAAACAAAATTTTATTTTTCGTTTAAAATTTGATTTCGTATTTTTCTTGTCAAAAACATAATTTAAAATATTTTTTTTGTTGTTAAAAGGCATTTAAAATAAAAAAAATACCATGATAATTAATAAAAAAACATATAAAATAGTTAAAGTCAAAAACATATAAACGTATAAAAACTTATGAACCGGTATGCTCAAGAACAGGCTCCAGAACGACTCAACCAGTTGCTTACCACTTTACATGAGCTGAATGTAGGTGGAATTGAGGAGGATGATGAGGTAGCACTTTACTTCCTGGTGGTAATGTTGTTGGCTGACATTCGCTCAAAGATGTGATCTCAATATTTAGAATATGTCTTTTCATTCTCTTTTTTAACTTGCTACCGTAGTTAGAATTTTTGTTTAGCATTCTTTGCTAATTTGCAGATAGCCAGTGACTTGATCTGTTGTAACAGGGCTGTAATCCCATGGGGATCTTTTAAAATATTAATGAAAAAATCAGTTTGAAAAAAAAAAAAAATCAACACATTGAAGTTTACAAAGTAATTGCAAGATAGTTTTAACGATGAAAATATATGTGTTCCGGACAATTATATAAAAAGGCAAGCTAAATGTTTTAGGAAAAATAAATTCGACAACATGGATAAGAGCATTCTCTTTATTAACTTGCTAATGTAGTTAGAATTTTTGTTTAGCATTCTTTGCTAATTTGCAGATAGCCAGTGGCTTGATCTGTTATAACAGGGTTGTAATCCCGTTGGATCTTTTAAAATATTAATGAAAAAATCAGTTTGAAAAAAAAAAAAATTTGCTAATGTAGTCAGAATTTTTGTTTAGCATTCTTTGCTAATTTGCAGATAGCCAGTGGCTTGATCTGTTATAACAGGGCTGTAATCCCGTGGGGATCTTTTAAAATATTAATGAAAAAATCAGTTTGAAAAAAAAATGAACTTGCTAATGTAGTTAGAATTTTTGTTTAGCATTCTTTGCTAATTTGCAAATAGCCAGTGGCTTGATATGTTGTAACAGGTCTGTAATCCCGTGGAGATCTTTTAAAATATTAATGAAAAAATCAGTTTGAAAAAAAAAGAATCAACACATTGAAGTTTACAAAGTAATTGCAAGATAGTTTTAACGATGAAAAGCTATGTGTTTCGGACAATTATATAAAGAGGCAAGCTAAATGTTTTAGGAAAAATAATTTTTTTTTTTTTGATAACATGGATAAGAGCATTCTCTTTTTTAACTTGCTAATGTAGTTAGAATTTTTTTTTAGCATTATTTGCTAATTTGCATATAGCAAGTAGCTTGATCTATTGTAACACGGCTGTAATCACGTGGGGATCTTTTAAAATATTAATGAAAAAATCAGTTTGAAAAAGAAAAAAAAAATCATCCTCTTATATAACTTGCTAATGTAGTTAGAATTTTGTTTAGCATTCTTTGCTAATTTGCAGATAGCCAGTGGCTTGATCTGTTGTAACAAGGTTGTAATCTCGTGGGGATCTTTTAAAATATTAATGAAAAAATCAGTTTGAAAAAAAAAAAAAAAAAGAATCAACACATTGAAGTTTACAAATAATTGCAACATAGTTTTAATGATGAAAAGCTATGTGTTCCGGACAATTATATAAAAAGGCAAGCTAAATGTTTTAGGAAAAATAAATTCCTTTTTTTTGTTGACAACATGGATATATTCTTCATTTCTTAATCATCACAGACATGACTTCAATATAAAAAAAAACTTTACGAACTTTCTTTTTCGGGACAGGAATGGATAAGTAAACATTCACCAGTGTCTAATAATTAGTTAATCTTGTGAACATGAACACACACATACTCTGTATTTCTTTTTCTCACTACATGCTTACGTTACGTATAGACTTGGATATATGCACAAATATATACAAGCCCCCACACGTATATATTCGATACATGGATGTATTTATACTTTGTGTATTGTAATTTGTATACAAATCGAAACTCTGAAGCCGATAAACCGAAATGGAAGTCTTATCGCAGCTCACACAGGTTACACTTCTCTAGAGCCGACCTTACTTCGCTTTTAGTCTAAACTATTTAAACCGCTGCTTATGTTTTTATTTTTTGCTTAGGTTTTTTAATATGTTATCTTCATTCTAATGTTTATGTAAGAAATTATTATTAATATATCTAAAGGACGTTTATGTCAATTGATCGGATGGTACTGTTTACCAGGATAGTATTTTTCCCAGTTAGAGAAAACAAAAAATCAATTCATAAAATAAAATAATAATCCTGAAGCATGATGTAAAGAGTTAAAAGAGTAGATACCAAAATAAGGGCATTAGATTTTCAAACTTTCTAAACCATAAACCACCACAATATTGGTGTCCTAACTTTCTCTGTTTTTTGTAATAATTAAAACAAAAAAAAATTGGAAACATGTTGACCACATAAAAAAAAGCCTTTGTTTGTTAAACAACCCAGTTACAAATCTAACACGTAAGGTTGCTTCTCATAGCTTCTTTACCAATCGGAAGAGCTATGTATATTAGTATATAAACACATCTTTGTCAAGGAACACCAAAAACATTCATGACAATGGATAAAGCTAACTTCTTCGTCCATTTCTTCGTATTGTTCTTGTTTGGATCAAGATTTTCAAGAGTAGCTACCGCAGGAGACCAAAATGCCTTAGCCGCAACATTTGTCTTCGGCGATTCGCTAGTGGACGCGGGAAATAACAATTACTTACAAACATTATCTAGAGCCAATAGTCCTCCTAACGGCATCGATTTCAAACCATCCCGTGGATCTCCAACCGGCCGGTTTACCAATGGCCGTACCATAGCTGACATCGTCGGTAATTTAATAATAACTTTCATCCAAAATTTAATCTTTATAATGATTTATTTTAATTTTATTTTTGTTATCTCTATAGGAGAAAAGCTAGGACAAAAAAACTATGCAGTTCCATATTTAGCACCAGATGCAAAAGGTGAAGCATTATTAAATGGTGTGAATTACGCATCTGGTGGTGGTGGAATTCTCAATGCTACTGGAAGTGTATTTGTAAGTCTTTTTTGTCTTTCATGTTAGACACACTATCCATCGTTTATTACGTGTTGACACGCGCGTTTGGTTGGCAGGAAAAGTTTACGTTAAAAAATTGATAGTAACTATTTTTATAAAGATGTGTTAAATTTTGTTTTTCTACTCGATATATTTGCTTGACTGTGTACACGGTCGTGCAAATAGAATGTCGCATATATTTTACGGTTAAAAAATTTACGATTTTGTAGGTGAATCGGCTAGGAATGGATATACAAGTCGATTACTTTAGCATTACAAGAAAGCAATTTAATCAGCTTTTGGGTGAAGATAAAGCTAGAGATTACATCAGAAAGAGATCCATATTCTCTATAGTCATTGGCTCAAACGATTTTCTCAACAACTATCTAGTCCCTTTTGTTGCGGCTCAAGCAAGATTAACACAAACTCCTGAAACTTTTGTTGAGGACATGATAAACCATCATCGTGACCAACTTAAGGTATGCTGTATATATGATGAATAAGTATTTTTTTTAGTGATTTCGAACGTTAGTTAAAGTTCTTTTTTGGGGACAAAATGTTAGAGGTTATATGCGATGGACGCTCGTAAATTTGTGGTGGGGAATGTGGCTCCGATCGGGTGTATACCGTACCAGAAATCGATCAATCAACTGCAAGATAAGCAGTGTGTGGATTTAGCAAACAAACTGGCTCTTCAGTACAATGCTCGTCTCAAAGATCTCTTGTTGGTGGAGTTGAAAGATAGTCTTAAAGACGCACACTTTGTGTATGCAAACGTCTACGATCTAGTCATGGACCTCATCGTCAACTACAAAGACTACGGTAAGAATATAATATATTCGAGGCCCATGGGCTTTTTAAACATCCAATGACCACCTGTCAAATTATAGTAACAACATCTCTATTCTCTAATGCGTAAATCAGTGACAGTATACAAACAAAAAAAGTAACAACAACTTTGGTAATTGGTTATGAGTTTGATTGATTCTTGTGAGATAAAAAAAAAAAACAAAAAAATGATAGGGTTTAGGACGGCGAGTGAGGCGTGCTGTGGGAGTGGGACGGGAGGGAGACTGGCGGGGATATTGCCATGTGGACCAACGTCGAGCCTTTGTACGGACCGGTCAAAGCATGTGTTCTGGGACCCTTACCATCCTAGCGAAGCCGCTAATCTCCTCATTGCTGACAAATTGCTCTACGGCGACTCCAAATTCGTTACTCCTTTTAATCTCCTCCAACTTCGTGACCTTTGAGCATCTTTCTTTTTTTAATTTTTAAAGAAAAATTGTAATTTCTATTCCGAGATTGTGTGAGATTCTTTCTTTGTTTTTGTTGTTGGTTATGTATGGTTATATTACCGTTAAAAACATAATATATTTGTTCATGTTTTGCTGATTTTTAAAAAAAAATTAAGATATTGTAGATTTGGAGTTTAGCCACGTGGTTTTAATTTGGAGTAGTAATTAGTTTGCGGAGATTTTGTTTTTTTTCTTTCTTGGAATTTAGAAATGTTGGACACTATAACACTTGCACAGCTCATCGAACCTACGAATGAGTCTTTCGTTACTAATTTGGATAAGTAATTACATTTATGGTTACGGCCTTAAACCAGAAATGTAATCTTGTTCCAATTTAATGGAAGAACGAATCTATATTGATAATTATCTATGTGGAAAACACTATTTCTTCCCCCCCCATTTGTTAATTATCTAGGTGGAAAACACTAGTTCCCAAATGTAATCTTGTTCCAATTTAATGGAAGCACACACAAAAAAAAAAAAAAAAACTCAGATTCATTAAAGTAAGAAAGAACAAATGAAACATTTAAAAAAAGCGAAAGGGAATAATCAGGAGTATACTTGTTTTATAGTATTTGTTAACTGAGTTAAAAAAAAAAAACATTGGACCGTTGGGCACAAGCGATCGCAGATAATAAACACGGCGTGATCGAGGAAAAGACAAAATTAACCCTATTTGATGCATATATACAATAATACAAAGACAAAAAACACCCTCGGATCAAAAGGTTGAGAGAATCGGAATCAGAAAACAGACAGAGGATTAAGGAAGAAAAAGACAAGAAGAAGAGTGATGAAACAGAGAAGAGAGAGAGAGAGAGAGAGAGAGGAGGGAATAAAGATTAGGTGTCAGTAGTTTTGATCTGAAAGGACCGGACCGGACCCGAATAACCGACAACGAAAGGACGGCTGCAAAACAAATAGGACACATCGTCCCATATGGGGTTTATGGCACAACACACAATCCACACCTCTCTGCTCTCTCTCTTCTCTCTCTTCTCTCTGTTTCATTGTTTTGGGTGTGAAAGCGACTAGAGAGAGATAGAGAGAGAGAGAGAGAAGTCGTTGAAATGGATGGTGGTTCATGTGTGTGGGTCATATCTTCTTCCCTCCGGCTGCGCGTGCTTATAATCCACCTCTCCTTCGACCCGACCCGACAGCTTCACTCTTGTCTCTTTGACCGTTTTTTTCCTTTAAGATTCTCTCTCTCTCTCTCCATTTTGCCATGTACGTATTGCAAGTTTGTTGTATAACTCATTTTCCCTTTATATACATCTATATGGACCAGACCAGTATGAAAACTTTAGTTCAAAGAAAACGTCGGATTTGTCTTAATCACGTTCTGTGTGTTTTGTTGTGTGTGTAATTTCTTGACGTTCTGCAAAAACAAGTCATTATTTTAAAAAAAAAATATATATTAAAAAAAAAGATAAAGAGTGAACGAGAAATGCGGAGAGAGACAGAATGATGGGAAGGGGGTTGGGACAAGGCGTGGAGAATTTATAATTACACATTTCCTCTGATTGCGGATTCCTCTCTCTCCGTCACAGTTTTCATAAGATAAGATGATGTTGATTCTCTCGTTTAAATACTTATTATAAAATTTGTTCAAAATTATTATAAATATTGGATTTACCTGTTTCTCTAGTAATTTTTAATAGTTTTTGAAGTTTCGTGCGAAGTTTTTCTTTTTTTTTTTTTTCTAAAAAAGGGTTAGGTTTGTTTTCGTCCCACGTTTGTAACTTTTAATCATACACTTTGTTTCGTGCACACACACACACAAAAAAAAAAAAACAATGTAAATCCGATATCTATTTAAATAGATTTGGTATTTGATGTGGATTAATGTGGTCCTCTTGAGCGATGAGACTCCAATACAAATTGTTAGTCGTCTTATAGATATCGACTACTATACTACGATAGATTCTGATTCGCCTGTCGAAATCAAAACAACATCATAAAGTTCCAACGTGAATTTCAAAATAATAGTAATAATTTTATCATTTTGTATAGACTTATAATAATAAATAACGCAACATTTAGTGTTTACTGAAGAAACACGGAAGCAGTCATCAGTGTCCACTGCCATTAAGCATTTTAATTACAAATCCCGCAAACTTGTTTCTGTATATAAACTTTTGAATAAATAAGCGACTGTCACCTGTCCCTATATTTAAATATATTTAACCAAAAAGTGTTTGAAAAAAGAATAATCTACAAATAAACAAACAAAAGGTTTTCGGCACATTACTGTATTGTCTTTTCTTTAGACAGCGAACGATGAAACAAAAAGATTCAATTTTTTTTGGACTTTTAATTTCAAAAGCTGCGTGATCCCACAAAGAACAATACTAGTAGTAATAATTTATTTCGCCTCAACATAAAGTAATATATATATAAATCCAATTTATCCATTTTCATGTTTAATTTAACGAAGACGATAGGAAAAACGTGTCCATTGTTTCCAACTTTCTGGAACATGCATTCGATTATTTTATAAATTGCCCAAGAGTTACGCTTACGATTAAAAAAAAAAAAACTATTCTTTTTATGACTTCAAATAAAAAAACCATACTATTGAATATTGATAAATTTACGTATACGTACAATACTTTTTGAAACGGAATAGTACTAGTCGACAAAATAAAAACGGAATAGTACTACATACAGATACTTATAATAAATTATCGGAAAAATACGATCGCTTGATCGCTTGGTGTATTATAAATTTATAAAATAACAATTGAAAAAATCTTTGAAAGATGTTGTCAAAAAAAAAAAAAAAAACTTTGAAAGATAAAATTGTAGAATTACTGGGAAGTGGGAACCGGCCGTACATTGATAAGCTCAATAGTCTTCCTACCTGCGTTGCCTACTGCGACCTACCCTTCTCTATCTCTCTCTCTGTGCATTATCTCAGTATCATTTTGTTTTTTATTCACATGTACTTATTTGTTTTCCACGAAAGATAAATTATGTCATTATTATTAGTTTTTGACTGTTGTTTACTAATTTAAAACTTTAAACATAGAGGCAACGCCATGACTAACATTATTATTAGACGAACAAGTACAATAATTGTTTTTTCCCCCTTTTTTTTTTATCAAAAATGATTTATAAGGTTGGTATAAAGATTAGACTAAAATATGATGTATCATGATGTTTTTCCCGATATTGTAGGTAGCAAAAATTTAGTAAATCTTAGAACCACAACGGTGAATTATTATCCCGTTGAAGTTTATCTCATTTCATATACCTGAGGTAATATTATAATACCTCAACAAATATGTCAATTAAAACGTTGGTGCGCCATACTATTCACATAAGTAAGAGTCAAATATTGCGACGATCATATAAAAATTATATTTTTTTTCATGACGGCATTTAGGTGCCAATTTTTTTTTTTTTTTTTGTTCCTTAAACATAACTAAGCTTTTACACAACAAACAAATTGATTTTGATAACCTCTTAAGGCTTTAATACTGTCATTCCATGTACTAATCACCCAGCAATTATTTTGAGCCTTTAGAAAATTAGAATAAAATATGTGAGATTTTTGTTTTATATAAAAAGAGAATAATGTTTCTAATTCACTGTTTAAAACTGAAAACTTTGAAAGTAGAGCCACCTACGTATGAAGAGAAGCCGACTCATAGTGTCTAGGAGGAAGCAGCAGACTAAACAAAGCCATCACTGTTCACAATAATCCATAGCCGACTCAACAATTCCAAAAATAAAAACTCCAAGAAGAAGACAAATTTTAAAGACAAGAGAGAGAGAGAGAGAGACTGAGAGGGAGAAGGAGAGAGAGAAACAGAGCGTGGCCTCTAATCAACCCAACACCCTCTGTCAAAAAAAGCCTGACTTTCTTCTCCATCCCCATTTCTATCTGCGCATGTTTGTTTCCTCCCTTCTCTCTCTCTCTCTCTCCATAAAAAGCAAACAAAGTCCCCAAATCTCACTCCCTCGTAACAAAAAGTTTCAACCTTTAACCCTCCCAACAACAACAACTAAAAGCTTCAACCTTTCTCCATTCCCGCGTTTCCCCTTCTCGAACAACCCCCGATTCTTTTTTGTTCTTCCCTTTCCGATCATGCCGACGTCTGACTCCGGCGAATCTCTGCGGATAGCCATGAAACCTCACGGCGGGATTCCTCCGTCAACCGAGCACCAAGAGCAACTCCCCTGTCCTCGCTGTGACTCGACCAACACCAAGTTCTGTTACTACAACAACTACAACTTCTCTCAGCCTCGTCACTTCTGCAAATCCTGCCGCCGTTACTGGACCCACGGCGGCACTCTCCGCGACATTCCCATCGGCGGTGGTTCTCGTAAAGGCGCGAAACGCTCCCGCACTTGCTCCTCCTCCTCCTCTGCTTCCGCCGTCAACTCCGTCGTCTCTACCTCCTCCGCAACCCGCAACGTTCAGTTTCATGCGACACCTGTTCTCTTCCCTCAGTCGTCAATCTCTAACGGCGTTAGCCACACCGTAACCGCTCCGCTTGAGAACGACGCAAAGGGGAGCGCTTTGTCTCTCTGCGGCAGTTTCACCTCTCTCCTGAACCAGAACGCCGCCGCCGCCGCCGCCGCAACGGCAACGCATGTATCAGGTTCGGTTATTGGACTCGGCGGGTTCGGAATCGGGCTCGGATCGGGGTTTGATGACGTCAGCTTTGGATTTGGAAGAGCGGTGTGGCCGTTCTCAACCGTGGGTGATGCTCCGACGACGAATGTAGGGAGTAACGGTGGTCATCATCACGCGGTTCCGATACAAGCCACGTGGCAGTTCGAGGGTTTAGAGAGCAGCAACACCGGTGGGTTCGCCTCCAATGAGTACTTTGCGTGGCCGGATCTCTCCATCACAACACCAGGGAACTCACTCAAATGAAGAGACTTTTCATAAAGCTTCCGTCTTTACCAGAGGGTTTCAGTTTCTTCCTTTTTTTCTATGGTCTCTCGATTGGCTTTTTCAATCTTTAGTGATCTCTTAGTCTTTAGTGTGTCTGGTCGTTTTAGAATTTGTGTATGGGAACTAGAAAACAGATAAAGTTTGTGTTTTTTTGGCTCTCAGATCTTACCTTGTTACTTTTCTACTCTGTTACTGGAGTGTTCTTGCACAAGTGATTTCGAATTGAAATGAGGATACTTTGCTTAGAACAACTTTTAATCTGAATACACAAGTCTTGCAAAGAATGGATCTTGTTCACTGAATGATGATCTACACAACATATTACTCTTTAACCTATGTAATTCATCTTGAGCTTGATTTACTTGTGGGTTAGACTGGTCTCCGGAGGTAAAAACTTGCGTATCGTTGTTGTTCACTTCAATCCAGCTCAATCCTGGATCTTTAGCAGAAGCTAATCCTCTAATCTTCCTTCTCATCTCTGCAACATCCTCCCATCTCCCATTCACAGCATAGAGATTCGATAGTAGAATGTGTGTTGCAGTGTCTTCTGGATCAAGTCTCAGGATCTGCTCAGCTGCGTACTGTCCCATCTGCAAGCTTCTTGAGTTAACACATGCGCTTAGCAGAGTTCTCCAGAGCTCTGCTTGATTGTTTTCCGGAAGACATTCCTCCTCTATTAGTTCCAGAGCTTCGTCTAGTAACCCAGCTTTTGATACCAAATTCACCATGCAAGAGTAGTGCTTAAACCCTGCTTTGATGCCCTTTTCCTTCATTTGGCGCCACAGAAATTTACCTTGCTGCGTTGATCCGCTGTGGCTGCAGGCTACTAGTAAAGACAAGTATGTTACTGCATCAGGCGTGAGACCATTTTCTACGATTTGTTCAAAGAAACTCATAGCCTTTTCGACCATTCCATGCTGACTATAAGCTCCGAGCATTGAGTTCCAACACTTCAAATCTGGATTTGAAACAAGTAAGAATATTGATTCTGCAATGTCATATCTGCCGTTTTTGCTGTACATGTCTACTAGGGCTCCGCACACCCACATAACACTATCGAATCCTGTCTTCACGGCAAGAGAATGGAACACTTCACCTTGTCTTAGCATTGCCACGTCTGAACATGCTCCTAAGACACAGCTCAGAGAAAAACCATCAGTTCTGTTTTTTTCTCTGAACATTTCAATGAAGAGTTGGACCGCGCACTCGCTGTTTCCCACTCTAGATTGCCCTACGATCATTTCAGTCCAGAGAACAAGATCCCTTTCCGTGATCACACCAAACACCTTCTGAGCAGATTCAGCTTCCCCGTTCTTGAAGTACATGGACAAGAGTGTTGTTCCAACAAAAACACTCCTTTCATATCCCAATTTAGTTACTTGTCCATGGAGAAGCTTTCCATGAACGAATCTTTCTGGTTCCGCTGCCGCAGATATAACAGCAGAGAAAGTATATTCATCTGGCCGAGGTGTGGACCTCCCCTGTAACCTTCTATACATAAGAATCGCTTGCTCTCCAAAGCCGTTTTCCGAGCACCCCGAAATAACCGAGTTCCATGAAACCAAATCTGGGTTATGAATCCTCCCAAACACATAAAGCGCTTCTTTCATATCCCCACAACTGCAATACATGTCAAGAAGAGCATTTTCTACAGGCAAATCAGCTAAACTATCCGAGACTATGATCCGGGCGTGGATTAGTTTCCCCAGTGAGTAACTTCCCAGTTTACTACAAGCATTCAGCACCATCGAATACGTGAACTGCGTCGGATCAACACCGGACATCAACATGCTTCTAAAGAGCATAAGCCCTTCTTCTATCTTATCATTTCTCAAGCTCCCAACTATCATTGTGTTCCAAGCCACGGCATCTCCATCATTTACACGCTCAAAGATTCTCCTAGCAGAATCTAAGTCCCCGCAACTTGAGTACATCCCCAAAACCGATGTCTGGACAACTACATTATCTGAATATCCAAGCTTTATAATCTGTGAATGTAATGATGATCCCATCAAAACATCCTCGAGCAAAGCGCATACCTGCACTAAGCTAGTGAAACTCGAGCTATTGGGACTAAAGGAATAAAATACCATATGGATTATCAGACTAAACGCACAACTCGCATAATCCGGGTTACGAGAATACGCCGAATAAAGCGCATTGTAAGAAACTACGTTTCTCTGAGGAATTTTGTCGAACACTTTCCGCGCTTATTCCAGTGAGCCGCACCTCACGTACATAGAGATGAGGTTGTTGCTTGCGTATGGAGACTCAGCCGCTACGCCGGCGGTGAGGACGAGAGCGTGGAGCTGACGCGCCCGTTTTAGTGCGGTGATCGAAACGCATTTCCGTGTTAGTTCTACGACGGAAGAAGCTAGTTCGTTCAGTGGCATAAACGCTAGAAAAGCTTTCCTTCACGTTTTTTTTTTTGCAAGGGGTCTCAAAACGGTGCGTTTTAAAATATATTCGCTTCTTATGATTAAAACGCCGCGTATCCGGTTTTCTAATGATCAAAACGGCGCTCCCGGCGAGAGAGAACATTCGTCGGAGAAAATGGCTACCGGAGATAGAGCTTGTCGTCTTCATATCTTGATCGATCGTTGTGTCCGACGCTACGCTGTAAGTACTCTTGTTCTCCGTTTCGTCATCTTCATAACTTAATACTATGTGTTTTTTTTTATAAACGCAACGTTCAATCGTTATCGGGGACATGTAGGAAAGAGAAGTAAATTCTCCGACGGAGGAGATGGAGAAAGATCTGCTTCTTTCTCTATCTCAGGTACATCTTTTTTTTATCTTCGAAGCTTCAGTCTAATAATAGACGGCATTGAGTTTGATTTACTCCGGAAAAAATGGTATTGCAGGTGTTGAGAGAAATTCAGTCTTGGATTACCGAAATTGGCCGTGATATATCGGCGGTGAGTTCCTTGGTTCGAGTACTCTTGCTTGTGTGTAAGACTCTCAAGGTTGGTTATTGCAGCTCTTTTGATTTAGCTTCGTTCAACAGGAAGAGAAAACTGGTGCTGCTTCGTATGGTCCAGAATCCAAAGAGTATCTATGCTTAGAAAGGCTTGTGGCAGATCTTGTAAGTTCCTCATTCTTGGTTCACATTGAAACTTCTCTCCGCAATAATGCTAAATCAGGGCAGAGTTAAATCAGAAAATTTGTACCTTTGATGGTTTAGGATGTCTATGATTTGAAGTTTTTTTTGATAAAGCCGATAACGAGTTCATGTCCTTTAGCTTGATCTGGTATCTCTGGGGTTTCTGGCAGGTTGGTTTGTTAGGTATGAAGAATGTTCATGTACAACATTTGGCTGGCAACATTCTTGTGGAAGTATCCGAGTCACTGGTTGAATCTGTATGTTGCGTCTGCCTCACTCGAGATTTTAGAATGTTGTTATCTGCCAGCTCTCATACCTACTGATTTATTTTCCCAGGGAAGTCAATGGGATGATTTCATTCGCTTGCTTTGTGACTCTTTGCGCTTAGCAGTTATCTACAGTTGCCCAGTTCCTGCTGTTTCTTCTGCAACTGGATTTGAGAGTCCGGATCTACATTGCTTTGGTTCTGATGCTCTTAAATGTAAGCTGCAAAAGGCTAACTGGTGCACGGTGTCTGCTATCTTTCGAGTTCTCCGTAATATATTGAAGCGGTTGAGCCAAGAAGAAAATGAGGAACTTGTTGATGTATACTTGGAATCTGTCAACTCTACACTTGCAAAAATTCCTTGGTGTCGAGTGGATGCTATTTGTTCTCATCATCACGAAAGAAATTCCCAAGGTCATAATGGAACTATAGGAAGCATTGCAAGCAGTGAGGAAGTAACTGTATTTCTTGGGAGCTTTGTTCAGTTTCTCTGTTCTGTGGTTCAGCAAATTCGCTTTGCAGAAGGTTCTGATGGTTTTGGACCTACACATTTGATACTCCAAAAAACCATCGAGCTTGTTCCGGATCTCCTCCGTTGGTGCCAACCAAAGTTAGATAGTAAAAGTGGCTCTAGCATGTCAACGTACCTAGTGCACAAGTTGCTGGTACGTTATTTCAACTCATTTATGAGGTTACAAGTTCAGAGAACTTCTTTGCTTTGTCTCTCAATATATCTCTCAATATATCTCTGATAGCATTAGTAAGTTCATCCTACGCTGCATTCTCTCCCTTTTTGTAGGTGTTGATGATCAGACTTACTTATCAGTCCAATATAAAATGTACCATTCTACTTTCATGGCTGCAATATTCGCAACGCCATTTTCAAGGCTTTCTTCAACACACCCTAACTGGGCTTAAACCCGTCCAAGATAACTGTTTGGAAGGATCTCCATTTTTTGTGAGTTTGTCGGATAGAGAGGTCAATGAGACGCATTCCAATCATTTGCGAAGACTTACTGTGTTTCTGTTCCTACGGTGCTCCTTCGCTTTGCTTTATTCAAGTAGACATACCGACAAGCACTGTGAGTTTGATTGTAGAAAGAAAGCGATGGAAGAGACGTTTAATTGGATTGAACGACAGATCCCAGGCAATACATTTTCTGATCACAGAGCTTATAGCAAGAAGAGTGTTGACTTTTCTACATCCTTCGTCCGGCTGTTCATGCATGAGGTTTAAGTTTATCCTTCTCTATCTGCCACTTGTATTTGGGGTTGCGTTTAGCTTAAAAGCAATACAGTAGAGCAATATTATATCTTTTCTCTATTTGATTGTAGGATGATCTATTATTTAAAGTCCTCCTGCAATTGCTGTCTGTACCATTGCATGTAGAGGAACTGCAAATAGGGTAAAACACTGCTTTCTGCAAACTGTTGACCAAATTTCTGTGAGATCTCTTATGATCGTTTTTTACTTATAGGATTAATGCGGAAGGGCTTTCGCTTCAAAATGAGGAACAAATTATTCTCTTCCGTTTATCAACATTGTTCAATCCTGTAATCATGTTCTGTATATTTCTTTCAGAGGTAATTTCATAAAACATTCACATATTGGAATCCCTTGTGCTATGTTCCATGTAGGCTTGCTTAGTTGTTCAGTCTTTGTTGCTATTCTTAATGTGATGCACCTCTTGTTTTCTATTGTCAGCTGCATTATGATCATCAAGTCCTTCTTGATTACCTTATATCTAAAGACATCGGGGCTAGCTGTGCAGAGTACCTGCTGAGGTTAGTCCTTCTCTCCCAAGTTATTTGCATCCGAGTATCAAGACTGGATATGTTCTGTTATTTTGTTTCTGTGAGACCAACCTATGTTAGCTCTTACTCTACTCTTTCAGCGAATTCTCTAGTTTTCAAATTACCTCATGCATTAACAAATACATAATATAGGTTGATTCCTGTGTAACATCCACTGTGTTTCCTGGTAGATGCGTGCGCGCAGTCTGTGATTCTTGGACGCTGTTTGTGGGATTTCCATTTGAAGGAAATGTAGATGCTTCGTCTTCAAAGAGAAGAAAATATTCGCTCGAGACTTCTACGGTTGAACAAAACTGGAAATTATGTTCCCAGGCTTTTGAAGATGCTAAGAACTGTCTTCTTTCATTGCAAAATTCAGTTGTTAAGCTACATCAGAAGAAACTATTCCCATACAACCCAGAAGCTCTTCTACGACGGTTAGTCTATCATCGCGACAATAAACTCACCCTATGCATTTATATACGATCACCTAATTAAATTTTTCAAATTTTGAGGCAGTTTGTCAAGGTTTCAAGAGCTCTGTCTACTCCACGAGTGATTTATCTGGACCAAAGGTAAATCAGTTGCATACTTGATATGGATTCAAAAGAATTGTTATATGAAAAGTATTTGACTTAAAATCTCAGTGTGGTGCTTCTCGATCAGGTGAGATTCCGTGAGACAGAACAGAAGGATCAGATGCCAACACAAAGAAGTCTTCCTTTCCAGATCAACTTTCAAACTAATTGGTTCACATGTAGAATTGTATGTAAGTTCGAGAATCTCATGTCTAATCGAATTTTCTTGGGTTCTGACACAAGTGAACCTTACACGAGTTCTGTTTCTGCAGAGAGATCCTACATTCTTGACTGGTCCAAGAGCAGCTATAAAAAAATCAGAGAACATCATGTTCTTGCCTCCACAATCCAAATCTGAAAGGTATAAGGTACTCTAGTCAAGCTTAATGTGAAACTGCCCCATCCAAATACAGCAAGCAAAATGTGATGTAGAATATCAAGAATCAAAAATAGTGAAGCTCTCTTATTCATATCATAAAATAAAAGTGAAGCGTGAGAGATACACACTCGAAGAGCTAGCTTGATTTCAGGATACTCAACAATACACTGCCAATTTTACATTTTTTTTTTCAGTTGTATTTCGCCGCTATTTCCTTTAACAGTTGGGAAAGCTGTTGAGGTTTAGTGATCATAGCCATGTGACCAGCTTCTTCAATCACATTCACTTCATCAGGCTCGTAGTTACTAATCATCCACTTCTGAATCTCCTCTGGAACCACATTGTCGCCTTCGCAGACGATAAACACTCTCTTCCCAGATCCATACCTCTCATTCGTCAGCAAATCCTCACCTTCCATTTCCTTTGGGTATAACCAGCTCGGTTTCACCAACGCCATGGCTAATTCAAGATCCTGCAATTGATCGAGGCCAAATCTGCTTATGATCTTAACTGAAATGTACACACTAATATGCCATAATACTAATATATATTAAAAAGAACGCTTTTTTTCTTCTTCTTCTTTCTCAAACCCATTAAACAGAAATGGATGTAAAACTCACATCTAGCTTGCAGTTACTATATGCCTTCTCCTTCAAGAAACTAGTACCGAACATAACTGAACTTGGCAGTTGTTCAGGTCCTTCCTCGAATGTAAACTCAGAATCCATGGCGAATCCCTCAGGCAGTCTCTTGAAATACTGGAGACAAACAGAAAGTGACATGCGATTATAAGATAATATATAATTTCAAGAATGGTCCCAGTCAAGATAAGAACTTTTTTTTTTCCTTTTCTTAAGATATGAGAGTTTTTTCAGGCGACCGACCTCTTGAATCAAAACCGACGGAGGAGAGTCATGGTGCGGCATATAAGCAGAGAGGAAGATTCCGACAGAGATTTTGGTCGGAAATCTTTCCATGGCGAGAGCGGTTCCAATGCCACCATAGCTATGACCAACAAGAACCACCTTCTCTTCCTCAGGGAGAGACTCCATGAAACTCATCAAAGGCTCTAGATAATCCGAGACGGAACGAACCTCGTCGAGCCGCCTCGTGTCGATCCCGGACCCACCAAGGTCAACAGCTGTGACTCGTTGACCACCGGCCTTGAGCTTAGCCGCGAGTTTGAACCAGCACCATGCTCCGTGACATGATCCGTGGACAAGCACGAAGTGGTGGTGTTGATGTTGTTGCATGTGATGTGTTTGCATTTGATATTGTTTGGTATAGGTCATGTTATCTTTTCTCTAGCTACTCGTGTGTATATATAGCCAGCCATTCATCGGGACGGAGATTTTTATTTCAGGTGAAAACGGTTTAGTTGTTGGTTTACCAGTTGGAACTGGTTGGACCGGATCTAGTTGGGACTTTGTGTTTACATTGTTTATGTATGATTCAAAACTAGGCAAGAGTAATATAAACGGAAACAGAACGAAAAACCCACTTTAAATTGGATATATTCCTCCTAACTAGTGGATTTATTCAGGTATTTTACGCAAAACCATATTAGAAAAATTAGAACTCTCTATAACAGTACAAGATCTATCATATTTCTATTTACTATCTAGGAGTGTTGTTTACCTTTTGTTCGAGATTATCGCCTTGGTAAGCTATTAGTTGAAAGAGTATTTGGCCGGTTAAAGATATGCACGTGGGGAGGGAAAACACAAAACGCAAGCCATTGTGAAATGATAATGACAGATTTGAAACTGTTCAACAATGTTTGTATCTCTCTCTTTAAATCCTGTCAGTGTCAGTGTCAGATCTATTAATAATATTGACACTAGTATATTAGGCCATTGCAACTTTTCCGAGTCAATTTTGGTTGTCTTAAACGATCTGTGAACATTAGAAAAAAATTAGGTGAGATCCTAATAAACCGTATTTAGAACTCTGTTTGAGAGTTTGATTTTAGTTATGACTATGAAAGAAATCTTTGATCGGATAGAGCTTATATTTTTCTTTATAAGTAGGTATCGAGAGATTCACTTTTCATACACATTTCCTATTTTAACAACGTAGATCATAATATTTTATTAATATGCAGCTTCCGAATCTAGATGTATTTATCAAAAAGAAATATATATTTTTCTGAATCCAGAGATATATATGTACTATAAATTGAGTAATTTACATATAGAGAATTTACATAGATATATTCTATTAATGTGATGGACTGATGATACTCTTCATTTATACAAAATCGTCAACTTTTTACAATTTCAATTAATCTTATTTTCTTAGTATATGTTTATATATTTAGGATAACCATGGACATTTTTTTTCTTCTAGGTAGACCATTATGGAGCTTTTCCATTTGAAAAAAAAAACAGAAAATACACTTTAGTTAAGAAATATCATATTTTTGTTATTTTTTTTTTCAAATGGAAAAACTCCATTAAAATGTGATATTTCTTAACTAGCATGTTTTTAATTAAATATTACCTTTTAATAAAATAACATGCTATTTAGAGAAAAAGCACCTCAAGGAATTATTTTTGGCAAATATAAAAAAGTTTATGGTTATCTACCAAATCAAATTCCTCAATATGATCATCTACCTAAATGACCCTATATATTATATATGAGTTGTCATTGTATATATCATTTAAACCAAATATTTTTAAAAGATAGATTGAAAGTACATATAACATAATGTTCAAAAAAAAAAAAGAACATATAACACATGTCTTGAAACAAATATCTTAAAATTGGAAGGAAATCCAACAATCCAATCCAAGTACAACTTCTGAGCCAAATCAAACTCTCAAAAGATAATTACCGCAAGAAGAAAAAGAAGTAAAAAGCAATCATTCTTTGCTGAAAAAGCATAAATGACAACCCAATTTCGGAAATGATCTAAATAGCGTGAGAGCACTAACAAGAAGAGAGAGAGAGAGAGAGAGAGAGAGAGAGAGAGAGAGAGAGAGAGAGAGAGAGAGGCGAAAACAAAGAACTGAAAGAGACAACACGAATAATTATCTATTAATAGTAATATGTCCCACATAAATAGAAAGACAACATATCTATCAATGACCCCATAACAAGACTTTTAAGAGGAAGAGGCAGATTAAATTAAAAGAACAACAATGTTGGCAAGATGAGTCAAACCGCTGATCAATTGTGCGATGAAGCATCGTGTTGGACAAGTTCATCTCAAAAGACGGAATCCGAGAAGCTGCACCAGTCAAGCCATACAGATTGTTAGGTTAGGCTCTTGTGGTGAAAATGTGAAGATAAGGTGAAAAGAAATGAACAAAGATTTTGACATTGATAGGATTGTTCAAGCAAGGTCCTACTACTAACTCCTGATCATATGCTTCCACAGTCATTTGATAGAGCCAGATGAGAACAAGAAAAAGTAATTTGCCACATACACAAGTAACACAAAGACGGTGCAAATTGCTGGAAAAAAACAAGATAAAATCACTTTCTACAATTAATACCACATGTTTGTAGAGTATATAAGGAAAGGAATTAATCTAATTGATATGTAAATATATTTACCCTAGTTTTCCTTCCTGTAATGTCCTATATAACGATTGTAAAGCTCTCTCTAATGATCATTCAGTCATTACATTTATATGGTATCAGAGCAAAGATACCTAAATACCTAAAAAGTTTTTTTTTCTTTTTTTTTTCTTTGGCCGCCACCCTTCTTCCACATCTCTCCTTTTCATCATGTCTTTCAATGATTCACCGGCCACTTCTGCTGAAACTGTGGCAGTTTCTGATACTCCCACACTTCTCAACGTCAACATGACTAATGTCACCAAGCTCAATGCTTCAAACTTCCTCATGTGGAGCCTTCAAGTACACGCTTTGCTTGATGGCTATGGCCTTGCCGGATATTTGGATGGATCAACCGAAATACCACAATCCACCATCAACACCGCTGGAATTGTCGCTCCTAATCACGCACATGTGATCTGGAAAAGACAAGATCGATTGATCTACAGCGCCTTACTTGGTGCTGTCACCAACACGCTTCAGCCTCTCCTCTCCAAGACCACAACTGCGGCCGAGATCTGGAGTACTCTCACCTCCACATACGCTAAGCCAAGCAGGGGCCACATCAAGCAACTTAAACATCAACTCAAGACATGGACCAAGGGAACCAGATCTATCAACGAGTACTTCCAAGGCTTCACCACCAGATTTGATCAACTTGCTCTTCTCGGGAAGGCAATCGATCATGAGGATCAGATAGAATTCATTCTTGAAGGTCTCTCCGACGACTACAAGACCGTCATTGATCAAATCGAAGCACGTGACTCTCCGCCATCACTTACGGAGGTTTCTCAATCAAGAAGTCAAACTACAAAGTATGATGACCTCTTCTCCCTCGCTTCCGATCACTGCTAATGCAGCCAACTACAAGGGCTCGTCTAATAGGAACCAGCATCACAACAAACAACATTCTCGCAACACCAATTGGCAGCAGTCACCACAACAGTCTGCTCCTACTCAGTCCCCATACACACCACGTCCTTATCTTGGCCGTTGTCAGATATGCGGGGTCACTGGACACAGTGCCAGACGTTGTCCTCGGCTACAGCAAGTAGGTGGTTCGTATGCTCCGTCCCAGCACAACACACACTCTCCCTGGCAGCCAAGGGCACACTTGGCTGCTGCTCCCTACAATGCTGCGAGCTGGATTATGGACAGTGGTGCGACACACCACTTAACCTCAGATCTCAGCAACCTAGCTCTTCACCACCCATACAACGGTGGGGAAGAAGTGACAATTGCGGATGGCACGGGTTTGACTATCTCTCATACTGGTTCTTCTTTCATTTCCACACCTTCACGAAGTCTTGCTTTGAAAGATGTTCTCTACGTACCTGATTTACAGAGAAATCTTATCTCAGTTTATAGAATGTGCAATAATAACAAGGTGTCTGTGGAATTTTTCCCTACCTCATTTCAGGTGAAGGATCTCAGCACGGGGGCCCGATTGCTCCAAGGCAGAACCAAGAATGAGTTGTACGAGTGGCCGGTTACCATCCCTTCCACAAACTTAGCCTCACCTACACCAAAAACAGATGTTATCTCTTGGCATAACCGTCTTGGCCACCCTTCTTTTCCAGTTTTAAAAACAGTTGTTTCTCAGTTTTCTTTACCAATCTCAGACTCTCTGAATAAACAGTTGTCTTGTTCCAATTGTCTCATCAATAAAACCCATAAATTACCATTTTCCACAAACACTCTTGTCTCAAAACACCCGCTGGAACTTATATATAGCGACGTATGGACGTCTCCGATCATGTCTATTGATAACTATAAATACTACTTAGTTATCATAGACCATTATACTCGCTATACCTGGATCTATCCACTTAAAAACAAATCCCAAACCAAAGAAACCTTCATTGCATTCAAAGCCCTTGTTGAGAATCGATTTCAGCGAAAGATTGGTACCTTATACTCAGATAATGGTGGCGAATATATTGCTCTTCGCCATTTCTTGTCTGAACATGGAATTTCGCATCTCACCAGCCCACCGCACACACCGGAGCACAACGGGATTGCAGAACGTAAGCACCGCCATATCGTCGAAACTGGTCTTACGCTTCTTGGTCAGTCATCCATGCCATCAAGCTATTGGACCTACGCATTCACAACGGCAGTTTATCTCATTAATCGCTTACCAAGCCCAACACTCAACAATAACACACCGTATGAGAGACTATTCAGGCAATCACCAAATTACCTTAAGCTTAGGGTTTTTGGGTGTATGTGCTTCCCCTGGCTCAGACCATACACAAAGCACAAGCTGGAGAAGCGCTCGACAGCATGTGTATTTCTCGGATACTCACTTACACAAAGTGCGTATTTGTGCTTGGATCGGCAAACTGGAAGAATCTACACTTCTCGTCATGTGCAATTTGTAGAGTCTTCCTTCCCGTTCGCTCCTGCGGTAAACTTGCTGAAATCGATCCCGAACCACAGCCACCATTCCTTCACCCACAAACCTTGACCATATCTCCGCCGCCACTCGTCAACGCTCCATCTCACGCGCCCCTGAGCTCGGATCCTCACCAAGGGAATCAATCGCCGTCTCCTCCGTCGCCACCGTCACCGCACCACACGCCATCGTCTCCGTCATCTCCGATTCATCGCACTTCGCCAACACCAACTGACTCTTCCTCGCCAACACCGTCTCTCGCGGAAAGAGATAATGTTCAGATGGACCTTACACCAAGCCCCACATCAACTTCTGCAACAAGCCCAGCAAATTCAAGCCCAACAGAAATAATGCAAAGCCCAAATACAAACCTGCAACTTCCATCCTCACCATCTCCTCCGTCACCGAATCCGATAATCCCACCATCTCCAAATCCAATACCACAAAATCCACCAGTAAATAACCATCAAATGCGAACCCGAGCCAAGAATAATATTACCAAACCCATTTCAAAACTATCTCTCACCGTTTCCACCAAACCCGTCATACCAACAACTGTGAATCAGGCTTTGCGAGATGCAAAATGGCGTAATGCGATGTCTTCGGAGTTTACTGCAGTGTGTCGGAATGGTACCTTTGATTTGGTGCCCCCATCGCCAACTCAAAATGTCATACCTACAAAGTGGATTTTTACTCTTAAGTATCTTCCTAATGGTAATCTTGACAGGTATAAGGCGAGACTCGTCGCACGCGGTTTTAATCAACAGTACGGTCTGGATTACTCGGAGACCTTCAGCCCTGTTATTAAGTCAACAACGGTGCGAGTGGTGCTGGAACAAGCGGTTCGTTCCTCCTGGCCGATTCGACAACTGGACGTGAATAATGCTTTCCTTCAGGGCACTCTTACGGACGAGGTGTATGTTACGCAGCCGCCTGGTTTTCTCAATCAAGATCACCCCGACTACGTGTGCAAGCTCAATAAAGCCTTGTATGGCCTTAAACAAGCACCACGGGCTTGGTATGAAGAGCTCAAATCCTCCCTTATTGCCGCTGGGTTTCGTAATTCTGTTGCTGACACATCACTGTTCACTTACCATTGCGGTAAGGATATCGTCTACATCTTGGTGTATGTTGATGACATTGTTGTCACAGGAAGTAGTGATGCACTTGTTACCACGGTGATTTCTGAACTGGCCCGAAAATTTTCAATTAAAGAACTTGGGCATCTCAGCTACTTCTTGGGTATTGAAGCCACTCGGACATCATCTGGTCTCCATTTGATGCAACAAAAATACATCACAGATCTTCTCACCAAGACAAAAATGTTAGACGCCAAACCAGTCTCCACTCCCATGGCTTCACATCCGAAACTCTCCATCAAATCAGGTTATGTTTTAACTGATCCAAGTCAATTTCGGATGGTCATTGGTAGCCTTCAATATCTCGCATTTACACGACCAGATATTGCTTTCGCGGTGAATAAACTCTCTCAGTATATGCATACTCCAACGGATGAACACTGGCAAGCAGCAAAGCGTATTCTGCGCTATCTTGCAGGGACGCCATCACACGGAATTTTTCTCCGTGCTGACTCACCTCTTAACTTGCACGCCTACTCTGATGCGGACTGGGCTGGTGATATGGATGATTATGTTTCTACAAATGCGTACATCCTCTATATGGGCTCTACTCCAATCTCTTGGTCTTCAAAGAAGCAGAAGGGCGTTGCCAGATCCTCGACAGAGGCCGAGTACAGAGCCGTAGCTAATACCGCAGCTGAACTTCGGTGGGTCTGCTCTCTTCTCAGTGAACTTGGTATTCAGCTACCATCGGCTCCGGTGATCTACTGTGATAATGTTGGTGCCACGTACTTGAGTGCAAATCCGGTCTTCCACTCGCGAATGAAACACCTAGCACTCGACTATCACTTTGTTCGGGATAATGTTCAATCCGGTGCAGTTCGTGTCTCTCACATCTCGACCAAGGATCAACTGGCAGATGCTTTGACAAAGCCGCTATCAAGAGCTCGATTCAATAAACTATATGGCAAGATTGGAGTGACACAAGCCCCTCCATCTTGAGGGGGTATGTAGAGTATATAAGGAAAGGAATTAATCTAATTGATATGTAAATATATTTACCCTAGTTTTCCTTCCTGTAATGTCCTATATAACGATTGTAAAGCTCTCTCTAATGATCATTCAGTCATTACATTTATAATGTTTACCTCAAGGGCCTCTACCTACTTTAGAATGGTGGGACTTTCCCAATTTGGAATTTTTGCAGACTGGCATATTAGCATGATGGTTGCTTTGCTTTTTCGCTTGAAAGAACGATACATCTGTCATCGACTTAATAAAGTGTTAAAAAGAACATTATATAGTTCACACTATAATTGGTAGGGACAAAATAAAAACTAATATTACCGTAGAAAAACAATCACAATCATTATTTCATATCTTTTATTAAAAACTTGGTCAAATCACCATAATATTTGATATGATTATTACCATAATATTTCACGATAAAGTCATTATGGAATATTTTCCTACCTATCTTATTATTTCAAATTTTGTAAAAATTCCTTTAACAATTTTGTTTAATAGTAAAAACAGAAAAGCAAGATGGACTACGAACCCGTAAGTCAATGACTTTAGTACTACTTGAAAAAGCAAGAACTTCTAGAGATAGTATTTAACACAGAGATTTTTCTCAAACAAATTTCTCAATTAGATTTATCTCAAAGGTACAAAAAACCAATGTTTAGAGAACTTACAAGTATCTCTAAAGAAAATATAATCTCTCCAATTTGATTTCTCTTATAAGAAAAAACTAAAGACCCTTTTAGCTTTAGAAACCTCAGATTCTTAATCTCTTAATCTCTAATCTCTAAAGCAACTTCTAGACCTCTATTTATAGATATAGAGTCCACGGTTTTTACATCTTCCTAATCCTAGAAAAGACTATCTTCCTTTTAGTTGATTTCTTTTTTCTTCCTGTTTTTCCTTTTGCTAAAAACATCTTCAATGTGTTTTCCTTTTCACCTTGTTACATAACTGATTTTCCTTTTCTTCTTTTTGATGCAGCTTACGACTATACTCTCTTGTCTGGAAATGTTGCATCTTCAATCTCCCCCTTTTTAACTCATTTTGATTCTTCCAAGCCTTCTTCAAAAATCTGTTTTGAATTCTTACCATAGAATGATATGAATTTTGACAACAAATGTGATTAGTAGAGGACATCCAATTTTGACAACAAATGTGATTCGCTGCATACATTCGAATTGAGAATTGAGGTAGAGTCAGGTCATTCCAAGGTTGAAAAAGAAAATTTCCAGGAAAAAAAGTTGAGCCACCTCATCCATGTCTAATTCATCATCTATGGACATATCTTCAGCAATATCACCAAGCCCAAATGCTTTATGGATACTCGTTGGACTGAAATCATATTCAAATCCACGAACAACCACCTTGAGATGATGACCACTAATTTTAGACTTAGGTAATTTAGCATAAAATTCCCAAATTACTTCAGGAATAAAACTTTCAAGATTAGTCACCGTAGAATCCAAATTCCCACTCTGAATTATATCCTGAATATCAATCTCATCTTCTCTACCAAACTTAACTATTTCTTCCACTATGAATTCTCTGTTTTGGAAGAAACGGTACCTTGCAGACTGATATCGATCAGGATTTGAAGGAGATGACACCAACAAAGTTTGAGAAGTAGCTTTCTTCATCTTCTTTCGCTGAGTTTGATTCCTCATAGACTCGTTTCCAGATTCAGAAGCTCGTTTTTGAGACAATTTTGACTGAGCTTCGTTAGTGTCCTCGCATGTTGATTTGGCAGTAGCTAAATCATCAGATTTGATTTCACCATCAGAACCCTGAGGAACGACAGCTGGGGACTTCTCAGATGTAGTTTTAGCTGGTGAAACACCAAGTGAGCTCTGTCTTTTTGTCGAACTGGAGAGATCGCCATTGTTGGAATTTGCAGTACCTTTCTCGGACATTGCAGCATCCGGAAGAACTTCAATAGAAGAATCAGAGTCCCGTAAAGTAATCTTCTCTATCTTTGCACCTCTTGTTCTCAAATACATTGTTTCTCCAGAAACACAAATCTTCCACAGATTTTTGAGTTCTGATTCCGTTGATTTAGGGTTCGTGAAACACAATCACACAAAAGCTTTTTTTTATGTCTCCTTCGTCAAAAATTGGGCCACAAAATATTACACCAAACAAGCCCAAGACTTTGATTATCTTAGATGGACTCTTCTTTAACAAACCAGCCCAATGCTTACCTTGACACTTAATTGTTGGTGAGAAAGAAAACATTTGCGATCAGCTTCTTCTCTTTGAACTGAATTCATTTATCCCGAGACTCCTCCTCTTTTTTACAAAAAAAAATTCAGCCACGGAATTCAATCGAAGTCTTAGCTCCGAATTTGTATGATTTCTTGCTGAAACGGAGTGCTCGCTACGACTTCTTCTTGGCTCCAACAAAGAAATCAGAAATTTGTAAGGTCAAAATTTCAATCTTCCTCTATTTTCACCATTGTTGCTCCTGTTCTAAGTTTGATTCGTGTTCTTTAGTCAAGAATTGATGCATCTCTCATCTCTGACTCTGTTTTTCACTGATGAAAGCTTCACCGGTGAACCACCAAGGGAAGATAGAGGAAAGCTCAATACAAGCTCTGGCGACCTTCATCTGAAGCGTCTTCTTGATGCACGATATTAGGAGAAACAAACTCCACAGAGAAATCTCAATCACGACGGTAAGCTTTCCGACCTTCGATCCTTGGGTTCTGGCCATTATTGCTTCAACATTGGTTAAGATCACATACTCTCTTCTGTTTTTTTTTTTTTTTTTTAGTTTTGTTGCGTGTCTCAGACTGGTTTTCATTGTCATTCCAAGGTATGAATTTTGTCTCTCTTTTCTGCTTGGAAGCACAACTAAGATAAAACACATCCGACCATGAAGCACAGAGCCGCCGAAATTTAATTGAAGGAACGTTTTTGCTCTGCAAACCGAAATTGATAGCCCATTTCACCATTATCTTTTCTAACCAAAATCTTATGAACTTCTTTCTGCAGTTCTGGATTTTTTTATTGCAGTTTCTGTAACAGTTGCAATATTTGTATCAGTTGCTTCAATTTGAACTTTAGCTTGGACTATTATTGGCTCTTCTGATTTATCTTTAAAACTGTTGCAGGTTCTGTTGGATATGGAGACTGCATTATATGGAAGCTTCGTTTCTTGTACTTGAGGATAAGCTCTATCATAAAGATCTTTTTTCTTCATCCAGACTTGATTCTTCCACCCATTCCAAGTAAATTTTCTCTGTTTCCATAGATTCTTTATTTTGTTAAGAAACTTGTAACAGTAAGCTTTAACATGTCCATACCTTCCACAATAGAAGCAACCTGATCTTCTTGGTTGTTGTTATTCTTGAGTACGATGATCCTTTTTCTCAAAAGTGCACTTCTCATCTTAAAGTTTCCCTCCACTAACAAACATAGTTTTTTCCTGTAGAGTTGTTCCTTGATATCCAAAGCCTCTAGAAGATTTTTCAGTCCTTCCTATTGTCAGAATCTTGTCAAGCTCTTTTGTCCCTGAGTTCAGCATTCTGATCTGTCTGAGTGTTTCATCTGATTCTGACTGTAATTGCAACAAATTGCTCTATTATTTTGCTACTTCAGCCTCCACGTTCTCTATCAAGACTCTTAGGCTAGACTTTTCCCTGATTAGTGAAGTATTCTCTTTTGTAACTTTGATCAAAGTTTCACAGATTTCTCTGTATTCAGGCTTTAGATCATCTTCATTTTCATCATCAGTTGAGTCATACTCTTCTCCTTGATCTTCGATTTTGCTTTCTCTTTCTTTTTCATCTTTAAATGCTTCAGTGTCTTCAATATCATCACTTTCTCCAATGAATGCAACAAAGTTACTCAAATCTTCATCACTTTCGTCTTCCTCAGAATCACTTGCGTTAATTCCGATGAACGAATTATTCCTTCCAGCTTTCTGATCATTCACACATTCCATCTGAGTGTGACCAAATCCTTTGCATTTAAAACACTTGATTTCCCTTCTTTTAGCAGTTGGACACACTGATTTTAAATGCCCATATCCTCTGCATTCATAGCACTGAAGATCAGATTTTCTGTCGCTCTTTTCTGATTCAGCTGATTTTCTGCTGGATATGAACCTCTTACTTCCCTGATATTTCTTGAATCCTTGAGTAAATTTCTTCACCAACAACTCCACTGTTTCTTCTAGATCACTCTGTTTTTTCTTTTCTGTAACAGCAAGGGCAATTCCTGTGTATTTCTCAGGATTTTTAAATTTTGAAGCAAGCAAATCAAGTCGACTCCTTTTAACTGGCTCAGTTCCTTCAAATACACTCTGCAGAATCTCCCAAGCTGCTTTTGCAGATTTGCAGCTTTGAATCAACTCAAACTGTTTGACTTCTACGGATTTGAAAATTTCACACAAGGCTTTTGAATTCCACTTTGCTTGCAACTTGTCTGAAACTGTCCATTCACTTTTTGGTTTCGGAATTGAGTTGCCTTCTTTGTCCACTTTTGTCGGAGGTGACCATCCTTCTTCAACCGCAGTCCATGCATCTTCATCAATACTTTTGATTGTTGCTGTCATCTT